>JAJPUD010003481.1:63268-73889 GCA_023553655.1 Myrmecobius fasciatus
GAGAGAGAGAGAGAGAGAGAGAGAGAGAGAGAGAGAGAGAGAGAGAGTATGTTATAGTAGATAGTCAGAACTGCAATTAGGAAGGCTCTATTTATTGAGCCACCTAGCTGTCTCACTCGGCACATAGTAGGTGCTTAATAAATGTGGTTGACTGACAATCTCTCAGTGCTCTAGACAATTTTATAAGATTACAAATTTCAGAGCAGGTATAGATTTGCTTTGGTGGAGTGAGTTTTCAAATTGAGAGTCCATTATAGAGATAATAGATCTAATCCTTCTTTCTTCTCCACATTTTAAAATGCTATTTAGAACACTTAAGTATAATCCAAAAGTTTATCTATGTTCATTAGATTCTTGTCTCTGGAAACCACAGCATGTTTATTTCAGCTTCTGACTCCTAACTTCTAGTTTTCATATTTGGGGTTCCATCGGATGTAGCCTTTGAGGATATGTTAGTCCTGATCTGTTGTTTTACTATTTTAGATTTTCAGAGTGTAAGATTGTACTGAGTAACCTCAACGGTTCCCATCAGAGAAGAGATGTGGTGGAAGAGAGTAGGAGAAAGTGCTCTTTGAGGACATAGAGGTTATAGGGAAAATTCTCACTTTCACTGCACAGCTGGAGTTTTGCAATTTTCCTTGCAGTGATGTGTATATATGTGGAAATATTTGTAAATGATCTGAGATGTTTCTCAATGCTCTAAACGTGATTCACCAGTTATTTTCATGTGCATCTATCTCCACTGAGCTTGATGAGTAAGTGTTGGTTTTGTCTAGTCCATGTGCTGACTGCTTTCCATCAGAGCCTGCAGTAATATAGATAATATGCAAAAGAACCTTCAATCAAATAAATGTTTCCTGTGATGTGGCAAAACCCACTAACCAAACTGTTGGTTTAGGATCCTTTATTGCTTCTTGCATTATGGATGGAAATCCAGAATTACATTTCACAGCATTTCCAGCCTTTCCAAACATTTTCCATCAATAATCCCACTCACAGATTTCTCTCCATTTCTGTTAAAGACTTCAGAAGATGACAAATAAGAGGCTTTTTTCCCCTTTCTTTTTCTGTCTAAAAATAAGAGGGAGAGCTTGGTGGTTCATAGTGGATAGAATGCCAGCCCTGGAGTTAGGAAGACCTGAATTCAAATCTAGTCTCAGACACACAGCTAGTCATTTAATGTTTGCTTCTGTTTCCTTATCTATAAAATGACCTGGAGAAAGAAATGGTAAACTACTCTAATATCTCTGCCAAGAAAACCTCCAAAAGGAGTCACAGAGGTTCAGACATGACTGAAATGACTAAATAACAAAAAAAAAATGGGCAGTGAGGTAGTATAGTGAAAGATTGCTGGGGCTGACACAGGAAGTCTCATCTTCCTTTGTTCAAATCCAGTCTTAGATATATACTAGCGATGTGATCACTTAACCCTGTTTGTCTCAATTTCCCCATCTGTAACATGAGCTGGAGAAGAGATTGGCCAACCACTCTAATATTTTTGCCAAGGAAACCCCAAATGGGGTCATGGAGTTAGATATGACTGAAAAATGACTGAACAACAACAATAAAAATAAGAGATCTCTTTAAAAAAATGAACTAAGAAATCTCTGGATTTATTTGTGTTGGTTTAATTTTGCATAAAAATTTTTTAGTATGGACCTATGACTTCATAGGTGTAGGGAACTTCTAGGGTGAAAACTCTAAGGATACAGATCACAAACCAATTTTGGAAAAATTGCCCAGGTTCACAGAGCTAGGAATTAAATCTACGTTTTTTTGATTCCAAGACTGACATTTAATTCTGTATTCTCTGAAGCTTTTCTTGAATATTAATTAACTTGCAAATTAATAGAGGGTTACTTTAAGAGTTTGGCATGGAACAATAAGAATCATGTCAAGAGTTTGAAAACTTAAAATGAACTGCAGTTGGCAAGGAAGCTAGTAAAAAGGATTTCTTAGCCATATTGGGTCAAAGAACCCAAAGAAAGAAAGAAAAAAATATTGGATCTTTGCTTTGAGTGGATAGAATAATGACAACTGACAACAAAGAGAAAAGAGAGATGCCCAGTTCTTATTTCACTTCTATTTCCTAGCTTGCACTAGAAATGGTAGAACAAAAATGGCTGATTAGAATTAATATCTAAGATAAATAAGGAGTGCACCTAATTACCCTTGATGAATTCAAGTCACCAGGCCTCAGTGAACAGCATCACTGGATACTGGAAGAACTGGAAAATGTGGTCACCAAGATCCTTGCAGGGATATCTTAAAGATCATGGAGGAAAGGTACTAAGGGACTAGTGACAGGCAAATATTGTTATGATTTTCAAAAAAAAGGGAAGAGAACAGAGTCTACAAATGAAAGATCAGTGAGTTTGATTTTAATACCTGATAAAAATTCTAGATCAGGCAATTGTAGATATGATTCATGAATATCCAGAAAAGA
Source organism: Myrmecobius fasciatus (assembly GCA_023553655.1). NCBI lineage: Eukaryota > Metazoa > Chordata > Mammalia > Dasyuromorphia > Myrmecobiidae > Myrmecobius > Myrmecobius fasciatus. The sequence continues at coordinate 65,715 of JAJPUD010003481.1, forward strand.
AAGTGGCAATTACAAAGCTCCAGGATGGCTTCAATTTTCTAAGATGAAATTCAATAGGTGATAATCTTATTTCCTTTTTGGAGACAGGATTACTAAATCAATAGACCAATCAATTGCAGTTAACATGATTTACCAATATTTTAGTGAAAAGTATAAAGAAGTTTATCATATCATCCTTGAGGAGAAGATGGAGAGATGAAGACTAGACAATGATACAATTAGCTGGATTCAGAGCTTGTTGAGTGGTTGGACTCATAATTAGTGTTTCAATGGACACTTGTCAGGAGGTTTCTAGCCAAGGGAAAACTGGAGGGATCTGTGTTTGTTTCTGGGCCGTTTAACTTGGCTAAAGGCTTAGGTGACATTTTCATCAAGTTCACGGATGATGTAAAATTGGGAGGGATAGTCAACATAAGGTTAGAATCAAAAAAAGATCTTGGCTATTTAGAGCAAAGGTGTCAGACATGTAACCCACAAGTCATATGAGACCTACAATGTCTCTATGTGCAGCCTTGAACCAGATTAAAATATAATTGCAAAATACCTAACAAAATAAATAGATTAAACATAGATAATTTAACATTTTAAAAATAAACGGCCTGCAGGGATCCTTATTATATTTTGTTTTTTAGTCATGTCTGCCTCCTTGTGATCCCATTTGGGGTTTTCTTGATAAAGACACTAAAGTGGTTGTCATTTCCTTCTCCAGTTTATTTTACAGATGAGGAAACTGGGGCAAACAGGGTTAAAGGACTTTTCCAGGGTGTGTCTGAGGTCAGGTATGAACTCAGTTTTCCTGATTCTAGACCCAACCATATTCACTGTATCTCCTAACTGTAAGGTTTAATGGTACTTTTTCCTCCCTCCATTCTCCTCCTTCTTTCCCTCTCTCTTCTCTTCCTTCCTTCCTTCTCTTCGCTCCCTCTCTTCCCTCTCCTTTCTTCCTCCATTCTCTCTGTTCCTTCTTCCTTCCTTTTCCCTTCCTCCTTCCCTCCTTCCCTCCTCTCCTTCTCTTCCCTTGCTCCCCTTCTTCCTCCCTCCCTCCCTCCCTTCTTCTCTCTCTCCTTCCTTCCTTCCCTCCTTCCCTTCCTTCCTTTATTTCCTTATTTGATTTTGATACCACTGGAGCATTGGGTTGAATCTGCTATGGATTTTTATGAAACTCACTAGAGCTAGATGGGGTCTTATCATTGTGCTTAAAAAATTCATTTTCATAAACACAGAAAGGGAAAAGTGTGGTTGGACAGCAGTTTGCCTAAAAAAGATCTGGAGTTTAGGTGGACCACAAGTTCAATGTGAATCAGCAATGTGACTCTAATGTGGGCTGATTTAAGAGAGATGCAATTTCCAGGAATAAGGAGACCAAAGTCCCCCTACACTCATTCCATGGTCAGACTTCATCTGAAGTATCATATTCAGTTCTGGTATCACAATTTAAGAAGGATAAGTTGGAAAATGGCCAGAGGAAGACAGCTCAGAATAGTGAAAGATCTTGAATTCATTTTATATGAAACTCAGCTAAAAGATCTGGAGATGTTTAACTTAGGATAGTTTGGAACCCATGATACTTGTCTTAAGGAATTTGAAAGGTGAAAGGGAAGTACCTACCATGTGCCAGGTACTATAATAAGCACTTTACAAATATTATCTTATAATTCTTGGGAGTGTGTGCTATTATTACCCCCAATTTGCAGTTAAGGAAACTGAAGTTAAGATTAGGTGACTTGAGCACCAGCCCTGAAGTCAGGAGGACCTGAGTTCAAATCTGGTCTCAGATACTTAACATTCCCTAGCTGTGTGACCCTGGGCAAGTCACTTAACCCCAATTGCCTCAGCAAAAAAAAAAAAAAAAAAAAAAAAAAAAAGATTAGGTGACTTGCCTTGTATCACATGGCTGATAAGGGTCTGGGGTCAAATTTGAATTCAAATTTTTCTGATTCTAGACCCAGTGTTCCATACATTGATATGCCTACTTATCTATCTGCCTCTGGAGGAAGGATTTCCTCCCTTTTTCTCTCCCTCCCTCTCTCCCTCCCTCTCTCCCTTTCCTTCCTCTCTCCCTTTCCTTCCTTTCTCTCTTTCCTTCCTTTCTCCCTTTCCTTCCTTCCTTCCTTCCTTCCTTCCTTCCTTCCTTCCTTCCTTCCTTCCTTCCTTCCTTCCTTCCTTCCTTCCTTCCTTCCTTCCTTCCTTCCTTTCTTCCTTCCTTCCTTCCTTTGCTATGTTTGATCCTGGAAGACAGAATCAGGAATAATGGATAATAGTTATAAATTTAGGCTTAATGTAAAAGCAAAACCTAATAATGAACATTGTCCAAAAATGAGTTGTCTTGGAAGGCAAAGGATTTCTTCTCTTCAGGCAGAGATATGGATAAATACTTGCATAGTATGGTATCCTGCAGGGTTCCTTTTGGTCATGGGCTGGACTAGATGTCTATTGAGGTCCTTTCAACTGGGAAATTCTGGGATTTTATTTTAAATTCATAGAATTTAAAAGGCAGAAAGGATCTTGGAGATTATTTTGTAGACAAATCAAGAGAAATTAGTGACTTTCTTAAGGTCACATAGCTAATTATTAAAAGGGATTCCTATTTAGGTGACCTCTGAGGCAGGCATCCCGGCCAACTCTGAGCTTCTGGAATTCAGTGAGATCAGCAGAGCAAGGATAGAGACTAAATCTTCTGACTTCTAATTCAGGGCTCTATCAACCACACCCACGCTAACTCTCTAGAGATGAGAAAATGAGTCAAGATGAAATGGAAGATGAATGGAGAGGCTTTCTAAAGCTGGGTCTCTAGATTAAATTTAAGGAATGTAGAAGAGGGAATTGCACAGATAGTTTCCAGAGATGATTGTGAAATATTAAGGTGAACTCTTGGACAAGTTGTCCTGTGTGTACATAATTAACACTAAGAAAGCCAAAGGGGATTTTTTGTTGGACACTGTCTAAAGTTCACTCAGTTCACAACAAACCTTTGGAATGGCATGTGTCCATATTCTTCAAATTACATATTCATCTTCTGTTTTTATGTCTGTGACTGTCCCATTTCTCTTTCTTATGTATTCCACTTCCCTTTCCTCTACTTGTTTAAACAGTCCATCTCTATTTTACCCAATAAAGTCTTCTATAGTCAAAAGCAGTTTTAGTGTCAACAAGTTGTTGAGTCTGAAAGAGGGCCTATCAGCTCTGGATGTGCCCCCAACCAGGTAACCCCAGCTCCTGGACAGGAAAATTCATAAAGATTCCCATAAAATTAGTCAAAACTAACTTGTTTGCACTAGCCTTAAACAATCAGACTTAATCCCCTATATTTCATCATTTTGGAATAATGGTTTTCATTTCCATCAGCTTCACTTTTAGTCCTTTGTTGTCATAATTGCTCATGAATTGCTCTTTAAAAGGGGAAATTCTATTCAGTAATGATAATTCCTGGAGCTTATGCTTCACCATGATGCCAAACATCTGCATATTTGGAAACATCTGGGTGACTGGCTGAATTATACTCCCCTCTAGATGTTGGGTGTAGTGTAGACATGGCCGGCTCAGTCATGAGGCCAGATTTTTGTCAGACATTTTCTTCTAATTCTCTCCTATTGCTTTGCTCATAGAATTAAAAAAAATTGTTCATATAGGAGGCTGACACCATTGTTTGACCTCAGCAGTTGGGTAGGTACTTTTGAGTGTTTTTCTGTTGATAATTCACTCACACCTCTAGGTTGTCATCATTGGCTCAGTGGATTAAAAATTCTCTTAAAGTCCCTCCTTGGTCTAAGATTTAGGATTTAATGAATTGACTGACCAGGATTTAGGGTATATTCTATGGCTTGGAACATGATGAAGTTCAAGCATTGCATGATTCTGGAGAAACTAACTATTCCCTATAGGGTTCATACCTATGACTTCATTATAGTATTTCTTCAACTAAATGAGCTAAATTGGCTAGAATCAAAATAACAATAATATCTTTGCTTGGATAGCATTTGATTATTTTGGGAGCACTTTTACATATATCATCTAATTTGTATCTCACAAATAATTCTGATGATAGGCTTATCATCTCAAGATTGTAGAATGACTTGATGCTGTTAGTGTGTTTAGGAGGAGGGCTTTTAAAATGAGATATAGTTGGAAGAGCATCAGACCTGGAATCAGAAAATAGAATTACAGAATCTGAGAGCTGGAAGGAACCTTAGCAACCATCGAGTCCCACCCATATACAAAAAAATTCCTCATTAAAATATACCTGACAAATGGCCATCTAAGGTCTGCTTGGAGACTTCTAAGAAGGGGGGACTTATTACCTTTTGGAGGGATCCCATTCCACACTGGCACAGCTCTCATTGTTAAGAAATGTTTCCATGTTTCAAATGTGTATCAGCCTCTTTGTGATTTTTACCCATAGTTTTTTGTTCTGTCCTCTGAGGACAAACGAAACAAGCTTATTCTTTCCCCCACATGGCAGCCCTTTGAAATACATGAAGGTAGCTATCATGGCCTCTCTGAGTCTTTCCTAGTCTTGTGATCTGTCTCCTAATTTTGTTTTATTCACCTTTTTCTGTCCCGAGGATCTATTATATATTGTGTCTATGTAGCAAGGTGGAGCAGTGGAAAGAGTATTGGGTCTGGAATCATTAAGACCTGAGTTCATATCCAGACTCAGATATTTAGTAGCTGTATAACCCTGGGCAAGTAACTCTGTTTGCTTCAGTTTTCTCAGTTGTAAAATGGATATAATAATAGCACCTAGCCCCCAGGCTTATTTTGAGGATCAAATGAGATAATATTTGTAAAGCACTTAGCACAGTGCCAGGTATATTGTAGATGCTTTATAAATGCATATTTTTTCTTCTTCCCCTCCTTCTTTCTTTCTTTCTTTCTTTTTTCCTTCCTTCCTTCCTTCCTTTTTCTTTCTTCCTTCCTTCCTTCCTTTCTTTCTTTTTCTTCCTTCCTTCCTTCCTTCCTTCCTTCCTTCCTTCCTTCCTTCCTTCCTTCCTTCCTTCCTTCCTTCCTTCCTTCCTTCCTTCCTTCCTTCCTTCTTTCTATATCAGTAAATTTAATCATTGTATATATATGTATATGTGTGTGTGTGGGTGTGTGAATTTTTTTTGATTTCTATTGATTTTCACCTAATATTCTATCATCCTTTCCTCCCCCCCTTTTTTTTACCCCAGGTTTCTAGACTTCTTTCAACTCTGGGTCCAGCTTGTTGCCCATCTGTATATCTGTCCCCGATGTAATAGTATTGGACAAGCTCTATAATGTCCATTCAAATGCATGATGGAATCTGGGCAATAGACAATTTTCATACAATTACTCTTTCCTAGGTGGATGGACAGGGCAATTCCTTTCAGTGATTACAAATTTTTTCCTACGACTATCTACAATCTTCTGAAAGTTTAATGTCAGCAACAACAATATGGTTTACACACACAATTTCACCATCTACAGGAAATCCTTCTCCAATCTGGACTCTCTGATAGCGTTCTTCTATTGCTCTTTTGGGGTCGTTTTTTGTTTTTTTTTTTTGGTGGAGACTTCAGGATTAAAAGATTTGCCCAGAGTAAAATGGTAAGTGTCTGAGGCTGGATTTGAACTCAGGTTTTCTTTACTCCATGGATGATGCTCTATCCACTGTGCGCCCCTTATTCTACTGCTTTGGCAAATATCTTTGGGAAGCACCCGGTATCACCCTGTTTTATGCTCATGTGATGATTATTACAAAATTTCAACTAGCAATGTTATTTCTGTTTCATCTTCTAAGGACTATGGAATGATCTTGGTTTATTGTTAGAAGCAACACCTTGTAAAAGGACCTGTAAAGTATTTTGTTCTGTTGAGTCCAATTTTTTTTCATAATCAACGAACAATAAGAACAATGGCAACTTATATTCTCTACATCTTTCTGTTAATTACAAAATGGTAAAGAAGTAGTCTATTGTTGAATACCACTTCTGAAAGTCTGTATCTCTCCTGTTAATAATCTTGAGAGTATTGCCCATGGTTTGTATATAGATGATTCTCATAATGATTTTATATATTAGGGGAAGTAGGCATATATGCTGCCAGTGATTGATGTTCTTTTGGAATTAACAAGGTCCAAGATTTTTTCCATGCTTTTGGCACTATTCCCTACCTCAGATACCTTGTAAACTTCTCTCCTTACACTTTCACAATTGTACTGTCTCCACAAAGGCTCCTCTCTTTGAATATTTAGTCCAGTCTGGCTATACTTTTCATCTTTGTTCTTGGTACTATTGCTACCTTCTCTGTAAGCCCATCTGGGACTAAGATTTCAGGATCCAAGTGGGATAATTTCACTATCCTTGCTCAAGAAAAAAATTGCAAAAATTGGTTGTGCAAATTTTTTTTTCCATTTCTGATTTAATAAGAATAATGATTCTAGAAGTTAAAATCTTTTGAATAGTTTTGTTCCTTGTTTTGGGGTGTGGTCATAGAATTTGCTTTGCTTAAAAGGACTGATTTTCTAAGGAGAATGTTGCACTTGAATGTGATTTATTCCAAACTGTAATATAAAACATTGCACTGGGCTGAAACCTCTGGAGCCCTACATTCTGTCTACACGACACCAACATCTGGATGGCAGAGGTGGAGGAAAGGGGAAAGAATATAGATGTTTCCATATATCCAAAGATACTTTTCTGCTGTGGTTTTATGATACCCAGCTTCATTCCTGGGGTACAATCTTGACTTGACCCAAGCACATGGAGCTTAATGAAGCCAATCAGAAAATGAGATGAGAAGCCATTTGTCCATAATCATGTAGCTAGTGAGTATCAGAGTTGGGATCTAATACAATGCTTGATCCTGAGAGAAAATTCTAATTCCTCCCCCCCACCACTGATGTCCTTTCACATACATGACTTGTTACATTGGAAAGTTCCAACAAAAGTCAGTGAACTCAGGAGGAATGGATGCAAAGAAATAGTTTCAGAAAAGAAGAGGAATGGGATCCAATTCCATGTGGCTTGACACATTAACAAAGTCTTTTGACACCCACAAGCCAGTGAACTGAGCTGATTCAGGACAATGTAAAGAAATAATTTCAGACAACAATAATTGGATCCAGTTCCACATGGAAATTTTCTCATGCCATTCACATCCCAGAGCTATTGGGCTGGCCCTCTTCCTGCCTGTACGGACTTCTCTATGGAGGGTGTGAAAAAAAAAAAATGTCCTATTGGATTTGAGCCCTGAATGAGAAGGCAAGATCTTGGTTTTTGACCAAAATGGGAAGAGGCTGAGTAGTCAGAAGAGGCAAAGGGCAGCTGGGCCTGGGGAAGTTTGCCCAGAAGCATCCAGAGGAACAAGGGCTATCTGAGCATGTTTCTGTCTTCATAGCATCTGCCCCCTCCACAGGAAGCCCTCGAGTTCAGCTGCTACATCCATACCTAGAATTGGTTAATCTCAATAAAAAGCTCACAACCACTCTGAATGCAGCATAATGTTAGCTCTGGGCAAAAGGGGGACTGAATTGCATCCTTTGTCACTGATAAATGGAAAGAGTTACTGACTTGTGAAGGGCAGGGTAGTGCAGTAGAAAGAACATCAGGGGATCTGAACTGTCTCCCTGGCTTTGGTGCTCACTTTGAGTGTAACTTTAGGCGAACCACTTCATTTCTTCATGCTTCAATACCTAATCTTTCAAATAGGAGTAACCTCTAAACTCCCTACCATTAGTCAGCTAGGGTTTGAAGATGCCATGTATATTATAGAGGGGATTCCCTATTCAGGTATGAACTGAACAGGAAAGTCTTGGAGGTCCCTTCAATTCAGTTTCTGTCATTTCCAGAATAAAGCATGTGCCTTGGACATAGTAAATGCTCAATAAATGTTCTTCCTTCCTTCCTTGCCTTTCCTCCGTCCTTCCTTCCCTCCATTCCTCCTCTCTTTCCCTCCCTCCCTCCCTTTTTCCTTCCCTTTCTTTCTCCCTCCCTCCCTCCCTCTCTCCCTGCCCCCTTCTCTACCTTTTTCCTTCCCTTCCTTCCTCACTCCCTCTCTCCCTCATCCCTCTCTCCCTCCCTCCCTCCCTTCCTTTTCTTTCTCTTTCTTTCTTTCTTTCTTTCTTTCTTTCTTTCTTTCTTTCTTTCTTTCTTTCTTTCTTTCTTTCTTTCTTTCTTTCTTTCTTTCTTTCTTTCTTTCTTTCTTTCTTTCTTTCTT
>JAJPUD010003481.1:74107-131867 GCA_023553655.1 Myrmecobius fasciatus
TTCCTTCCTTCCTTCCTTCCTTCCTTCCTTCCTTCCTTCCTTCCTTCCTTCCTTCCTTCCTTCCTTCCTTTCTTCCTCCTTTCCTCCTCCCTCCCTCCCTCCCTTTCTTCCTTCCTTCTTTTCTTTCTTTGTATCTATTTATCTATGTATGCATGTATCTATGTATCCATGTATGTGCTTTTATATCTATGTACATCTATGTATTTATCTATGTATACATCAATTTATCTATGTATCTATCTATCTATATCTATCTATCTATCTATCTATCTATCTATCTATCTATCTATCTATCTATCTATGTATTTATCTTTCTATACAGTCTTGGGTCTAAATGGGATGTTCTTTAAGTCACTCAGAAATGGCTTTTCTAAAGCCATCTAAATGGTGATTTTATAGTTGTTCATAGACTCTGAAAAAACTCCTCAGTAGAATCATGTACATAGAGATTTAGAGCTTCAAGAGAGGTTTGAGGCCTAGAAAATTAAGTGACTTGGCCAGTGGTCACTCAGAAAGCAAACTGTAGGGATTTGAATCTAGGTCCTCTGACTCCAAATCTAACATTGTCTTTACTGCAGCAAATCTCAGAGAGAATTCTGCTTTTTTCTATTTATATCCCTAGCACCAAGAAAAATGCCTTTGTACACAGTAGGTATTAAAGAAGTATCTGTTGTTATCATAACATCTGGGATTTATATGTCAGCTTTAAGATTTAGGAAGCATTTTACATACACTGTCTCATCTGAATCTCATGATAGTCCTTGAAGAAATTTTTTATTATTCCCATTTTACGGACTAGGAAACTGAGGTTTAGGGAGGTTGTAATTTGCCCAGAGTCACACATAAATACATATTTGAAGTGGGGTTTGAACCCCAATGTCCTTGATTCCTAGTCCATTTTGCCAATGGCTATATCAAAGGTGTTCATGATGTGACCCTCATTTGGACTACAAACACTCCAGAGTGTGTCTTGAACCAGATTAAAATGTAACTGGAAAATAGTCAACAAGACAAATAAATAAATATGTATTTATATGTATACACACATATATGCACACATACATAATACATGGACACATACACACATATATAAACATACATGTATAGTTTTCTAAGTTAATAAATCAATCCAAGGATCCTTATGTACAGTATAGTGATCCCCTTTCTGCTTCATCCCCCTAGGATGATGATAGTTGATGAAAGTGTTGGTCTCCAAGTCAGGAAAGAAAGGTTATTGGGAAGGGGGTATGAATATTAAGGATTCAATTCAATAAACATGTTTTAAGCACCTAGAGTATGGCAGACTTTGTGTCAAGAATTAGGGGTGAAGAAGGAAACTCCAGACAGTTTCTGTTCTTCAGGTGCTTCCTGGAGAGAAGCAACATGTAGTTGAAGGGAGAATGAAGGAGAAGCTACAATTCTGGGCTGCAGAGGAGGAAGAATCTTATACTTTCTGAGATCAGTGTTATAACAGAGGCATTCAGAAGCAAGTTGAGAAGGGTGAGTCTACCAGGACATAATTACCTGGAATCCTTGTGAAATTGGCCCATCCACTCAGCCCTGTTACAGATCAAAGGGGCAGAGGCAGTGTATTCCAGGCAGAATTACAGGGACAAAGTCCAAGTATGAAAGCATTCATGTTTGCCATGCCCTTAGGTGCCAGGATCTCCCCTTTTCAGCATGTTCTGTCCTGTTCAGTGCTCATGTTCATTTTTTTAGGCCCCAGGTTGTGACAGAGAATATTTTTGGTGCAATAAACTCAAGATGCTTCCTTCCTCTGGGCTATGCTTTGCTTCAATGGCTTCTTTTAGGGATCTTTAGGAAAGGGTGTGAGTGAGGTCAGGTTTTCCTATGATTCCTGGCAGTATAAAGGTATCTTTTCTAATTTACCAGCTTGAATGCTCTGTAGGGCAGCCAAGGAGACATAATGGATAGAACGGCAGGCCTAGAGTCAGGAAGACTCATCTTCTGGATTTTAAATCTGGCCTTAGACACTTACTAGCAAGTCACTTAACCCAATGTGCCTCAGTTTTCTTACCTGTAAAATGAGGTCGAGAAAAAAAGTGGCAAATCACTCCAATTTCTTTGCCAAGAAAATCTCAAAAAGGGTCATGAAAAGTCAAATATAATTAAAAATGACTGAACGTCAAGGGTGCTTTGTTCTTTTGGGCCCTAAGTAGTCTGTTTACTTCAAATGGGGAAGCTCTAAGTCAAGGAGCTTAAAGGGGACATATCAGTGAAGGGTTAACTAATTCAAGAAAGACTGGAACTTTTAATGAGTTCTATCACTCAAGATTTTTGGCCCTGAAAAGGATGAAGGGTACTGAATTAGTTGACTCAAGAGGTATGAGAGAGACAAGATAGAGTACAGGATTTAGGGCAGGAAAAACCCAGGGTTCAAATCTTTTCTTTAAAACTTACTAATTATGTGATAATATATAAATTATTTAATATTCCTGAATCTCAGGTTTCACGTCTGGAAAATAGGAATATTAATAATACCCATGGTACCTAGTTTCTTTCCTTTAATCTAGCCCTACTCCTGAAGCTCCTGAAATTTATACCTATATCCTAGCTGCTTTTTCATTCTGACCTTCATTTTCTACCTATGAGGTTCTGCTTAGCATTCATTTTTTCCTTCAATGAATCCTCATTTCCTTCATGATTCATTTAAATCATTACCTTCTAGAGAAAGCTTTTCTCAATACCCAAAGTAACTAGTGCCTTTCTTCCCTACACTACCTTGGATTTTGACTACTACAACCTTATTTGCAATTATTTTGTACATCCTTATCTATGTTCTTATTCCCTTCAATAGAATGTAAACCCTTAGAAAACTGTAGATTTTTCCTTTGAAAAAGAAAATCTCTTTATGTCCATTGCTTAGCACAGTGCCTGGTAGTAAATTCCTAATAAATGTTTGTTCATATTTTTAAAAATTGACTTATTGTTTTGTGGTATTTGAAATGACAGCACTTTGGGTCTGTCCTGATGTCTAGGAGACTGAGCACTAGCAGATCAGGAAGGGAGGTATTGTGAGGTGCTCTAACTTTTTCCCAGGAATCCTGAGGGCTCTAATATATAATTTATATATGCCACATTCAGCTATTTAGTATATATATACATATATATACATATATACATACATATATGTGTGTATAGCCCTAATTCAGCTATTTAGCATATATACATACACACATACATATATAATATATATACTACATAGTATATATAAATATATAGTGTGTATATATGTGCATGCACACACATATACATACATGTACACACATATACATATATAGTGGCCTAATTCAGCTATTTCAGGAAACTTTTTACTTCTACCTCTGCTGAGTTTATTACATGGAGTATCCAGTCAAAGCTTCCTCCCCACTTTGAGCCAGGATTCTCTACTTGAAACTGATCTTTTTTCAGCAACAGGCCCATTAGGATGTTTTAGTGTCATTTATCCAGAGAATTCCTAGATTTTGGGAATATCAAATTATATCTTTGTGTCACTACCATACCCTCACTCCTTTTTTAAGGAAATGAACTTTACATTTCGAGAATTGTTCAGCTGGGAGTGTGGAACAGAGAGGAATGATATTTTTAGTGATATCCACACATATTCATCCAGCATCCTAAACTGGGCTTAGCCATTCTTTAGCATCTGCACTACCACCAACTGTTGGAGAAGGACAAGGTAAAGGAGAAGCTGGAGTCTACACTCCTTGACATATCCAACAAATGGCCAGTCAACTTCTTGGAGATCTTTGTGGAGGAAGCCTCCCTTCCTCCTGAGGCAACCTATTCCATTTTGGAATTCTACTTGTTAGCCATTTTTTTCTTTCTCTAAGTCTAAATCTCTCTCTTTTAAGCTTTCAGAAATTACTTCTGGTTCTGCTCTCTCAAAGCGAAGCCAGATAATTTTAGTCTTTTCTCCAGTTAACAGAACTTCAAATACTCAAAAATAGCTTTCATTCCTCTAACCCCTATCTAAGTCTCTTTATCCCATTAATCATGTCTAGCTCCTTTCATCTGTCTTTATATGTTATAAATTTGAGGTCTTTAATCACCTTGGCTTTCCTTTTCTGAGCAGTGTCTTTCCTTTTGTTTTCATGTCATTCTCTCCCCCCCACCATTTTTTTTTTTAAATTAAGGCTTCTTATTTACAAAACATATGCACGGGCAATTTTTCAACATGGACCTTTTTTGCAAAACCTTGTGTTTGCAAAATCCTTCTTGATCTGATTTTTCTTGTGCAGCAAGATAACTGTATATATATATATATATATATACACACACACACACACACACATATACAGTTATCTTGCTGCACAAGAAAAATCAGATCAAGAAGGAAAAAAAAACTGAGAAAGAAAACAAAATGCAAGCAAACAACAACACAGAAAGAGTGATAATGCTGTGCTGTGGTTCAGACTCAGTTCCCATAGTCCTCTCTCTGGGTGGAGATGGCTCTCTTCATCACAAGATTATTGGAACTGTTCTGAATCATCTCATTGTGGAAAAGATCCACATCCATCAAAACTGATCATCATATAATCTTGCTGTTGCCATGTACATTGATCAGCAACGTCTTTCCTAATATGTGATACCAGAAGATAGAACACAATACTTAAGGTAGGAATCATCATCTTCTTATTTCCCTCTTTGGGCTCTTTCTCCACTATGAAGTACTTGCTTTCTCACTGTGGAGGACCACTCCACCTCTGTGACCCCCTTCCTCTAGTTAATTTCTCCAGAAAAGAATTTCTTTCATTTGAAAAAAAGTGCCCAGATCAGCTCTGTTCATGCTTTTCATTCTTTTTTAGAATCTACTTGAAACTCTCTGGACTACTTTTTTCATCATTTTCTCCTGCTTCCCCTTACTTTTTAGCTTCCCTTTATGTGAGCTCTTCCTGCATTAAAATGTAAGCTCTCTGAGGGCATGGGTTTTCTTTTTATTTATACTTGTATTCCAAGTGCTTGGCACATTGCCTGGCAGATAGTTTTTATAAATGCTTGTCTTGTTTTTGAATTACCTCTGATATAGATTGTATATCAGAAATACATGTATTTCTTTGTACAGCTTAAGGTGGCAGCTGTCTTGTTAAAATAGCCGCAATGCAGTTTGAAACTATATCTATTACAGTTTTTGTCCATGTTGGTTAATTGTGGATGGGAAAGAAGAATATATGGGGCAGCAAGATGGCTCAGTGGATAAAGTGCTGGACCAGGAGACAGATACCTTATTTCAAATCTGGCATCAGACACTTATTAGCTGTGTGACTCTGTGCAAGTCACTTAAGCCTTTTTGCCTCAGGGTTTTTTTCATTTCTAAAATAATCTGGAGAAGGAAATGGCAAACCACTCCAGTATTTTTTGCCAAAAAAACACCAAAAAGGGTCAACAAGTGTTGCATATAACTGGAATAACTGAACAACAACAACACTGAAATAAATATATCTAAAATAGATCTTGGAACTATTGTCAATCATCTTTGAGAAATCATAATAAACCAAAGAAATAAAAGATATGCCTAAGAAGCAATGAGCCCATTTTTCTCATGTATTCACAGGATACTACAGCTGAGGTAAGGACAGAGGGACCAGCAAGCCACATTCTTATCCTGGAGTTTGTAGGGGACCTTCCACTAGGGCTGTCTCATCAAATTTCAGCGAAGTATTTAAGGGGATGGATGATGCTTGGGTATCAAAGAATGTCCCCTGCCACAAGCCATTTGTAATGGGGAAATGGGCATTTTACTGATGGTCCTCAATTCCCTTTGTAGTGTGACTTATTGACTCCTAGTAACTCTCCCAGCTTTAGACCATTGCTTCATGTTCCACTTTCTGTTCTATTTCCCATTTCCAGTGAGAATGAAATGGAAAGGCTTATTTTTTCTCCCAAAATGGGCCCTATGCCTTTTAAGATTTCCCATTTTGACCCTATTGATTGCCCTTAGCCATCAAGGGGTGGCAAATTCTGTTTCCTGATAGGGCATCTAAATTCCATTTTGTTTGAACTCTGGCAAGGTTGGTGGAGAAGCATTCAAAGATGGAACTTCCAGTTCTGATGTTTGGACCAGTAATATGTTTTTCTTCTTTTTGTTCCTTTGTTCTGGTTTCCTGAATAGCAGAGGAATTTAGAAATTAAGAGAAACTTTGAAATCATCCATTTCAAACTTTTAGATGGAGAAATTGAGGTTGAGAGGCAGAAAATAACATCGAAAGTCACACAGCTAGAAGTAAGGGAGAAGGGACCTGAACCCAGGGCTGTACTCATAGTGGCTAACAGAGCTGATAAATTTTCAGCATGAGCATTGATACATTGAATATTGTCAAATGCTATGAATTCAGGGCGCGCATTTATTGTTTTGTGATTGTTGAGACTTATGAAAATTTTAATAATTCAGATTAAATGGAAAAGTTTGTCCTACTCAAGTAGCTGGGTGTTAAATGTTTACCAGCATACTTCTTCCTGACTCCCAGTCCTGCATTTTTTTTTCTCACTTTCAGACAGACAGCTAAGACAAAACCCTGGTCCATATTCAACATCCAAATGGACCACAGGCTTCTCAGAAAAGATTTATCCTTCATATTTCTTTCCTTGGGCTCTTATTTTCCTTTATATTTGACCCTACTTACTTTTTCCTAACTGTCCCCAAGACCTCAGATCTTGGAATTGGAAAAAGATGAGGAAGAAAATCCTTAGAGTGAAATATCTCTATACACTCTCATGCATCCTTCACTTATCTGACCCAAGGGATTTTCCTAAAACTCAAATCACCCTGACCCCCTCCCTCAATAAACTGGAGCAAGTCCCTATTACTTAAAAGTAATATTTTTGTTTGTCATTTGAAACCTTTTTCCACTTGGCCCTTTCCCATCTTTGCAGTCTTTTTACACTATACTCTTTATACATACTTTATGGTCTAGTGACATTGACCATTTTGTTGTTCCATGCACAAGACACTCCATCTCCTGCCTCCATGTTGTTCCACTGGCTATAGTGCATACTTTTTCACCCCCACCTCTTACTTTTCCTGAATTCCTAAAAGTATCAGCTAAAATCCTGTATTTTGGGGGTGACTTTTTCACTTTTCCCTCATCTTTCTTCCTCCAGGTCTTTCCTTTGAAATTATCTTCCACCTATTTGCATGCAGTTAGTTATTTCCATATTCTCTCCCTCCATAGAAAGTAAGCTTCTTGAGGACAGGGATTTAAATTTTTTTTTAATCTTTCTATAATAAGCATTGAAAAAAGGACTTTTAAATGAATTAATTGATTGATCTTCGTGTTAGGAGAGATCTAGATTCAAATTCTAGTTCTGATAATAACTAATAGTCTCACCTTGACTAAGACAGTTGAATTCAGTGTTCTCATTTATAAGGTGGGAATAATATTACTTCACCTTGTAAACCTTAAAGTACTATATAAGCATGAGTTATTATTCCAGAGATACCTTGTCTGGACCAGGCCTTGGTTTGCCTGAAGGGCCAGCTGAAACACTTTTAGGGCTTCTTCAGCTCTTGTCCATGAATAATAAAAAAGAGATTGGCAAAATTTCAAATGAGCAAACATCATTCACCAAATTTAATGTTATCAAGTAGAGTCATACCTAAATTTTAATATGATAAGACATTAAATCAATATGCCAAATCTTTGGAGCAACCCCCACCCTATCTCTGCTTTCTGATTTAGGCCCCAGATTTCCCAGTTCCCCTATGGTCTAGGCTTAGTGTGAAGGGCAATTGGGTAGTACAAATCATACAGGTACTAAGTGGTAGGGCACCTAGCTCCTCTGACTCCTCCAGCATACTTTCTGCCATTGCTGCTGGTCCCAGAATCGTGTCACATTAGACCAGGAAGGGACATTAGAGACCAATAACTTGAAAACTTTTAGTTTTCAGATGAGGAAACTGACATTCAGAAGGGTTCAGTTTAATGACTTGCTTAAATCAGTTAATGACTAGAATTTGGGTTTCCTGACTCATGGTCCAGTGTTTTTGCTCTTCTATTATATTGATTCAAGTTGATCATCACAAGTCAGGACAGTGCGGTGACACAGGAGAGGCACCAGGAAAACCACCACTTGTCTCTAAATATACTCCATATTGGCAGGATTCCACCTTTGGAGATACATCGTTTTTTTTTTTCTGGAAGGCATTTTGTCTTTCAAGCTTCCAGGGCTCAGGGGAAAGACCAGAGAACTTACAGTTAGAGAATCCACATTCCATTCTCAGTTGTGCTATTTATTCCCTGGGACCCTCAGTTTCTCATCTATAAAATGAGAGGGCTGGATTAGATGGACTATAAGGTTTCTTCTACAAGTGGGGGACAGTGAATAGAGCACTGAGACTGGCATCAAGAAGACCTGAGATCAATTCTGGCCTTAGACTCTTGCTAACTGTGTGATCCTGGGCAATTCCCAGTTTGCTTCACTTTCCTCATCTATCAAATGAACTGGAGAAGGAAATGGCAAACCCCTCCAGTATCTAAGAAAACCCCAAATGGGGTCACCAAGAAATTAGACATGACTGCAAAAATAACAACAATGGTCTTTTCCAGCTCAAAATCTTCAGTTTGAACAGAATGGAAACTCTCTTGGGGGGATAACCTCTTAAGCTTTTATCAGTAGCTACTTTCTAAAAATAATAATGATAGCATTTTACATTACATTATCTCATCTATCAAGCATTATCTTGGTTCTTCAGGACAATCCTGTGAGGTAGACAGTATTATTGTTTACATTTTTCCAGATAAGGAAATTGAGTCTCAGAGAAATTGTGGGACTTGCTCAGGATCATGGTACCTAGTAAGGGGATTTGAATCCCATCTGTACCTTATTCCAAGTCATTTGTATATACCATGGAGCACAGAAGGGTGTACTTTGGTATACAAAGGAGATGAAAGGACAGATGGGAGGGGGTCACATGCTTTGATTGGGGGACAGGGAGAAGAGAGTGATAATGTAAAACAAAGGGATTAATATCCTGGAAGGGGAAGTAGGGTATGTCCAACCCATTCATCCCTTTTCTTTCTGGAAAGCCCTAGGATCTGCACCAAGCCTAGGTACAGAAACCTTGAATGATTCAGGGGATGATATTTCAAGCAGCAGCAGCAACAGCAGTAGTGCCCAGGGCTCCGAGAGCTTGGCAGAGCCCTGCTGCTCTCTGGCCCTGTCTGGTGTGACACACAGCTGAGGAATCTCCAAGCTGCACATGTGCTAAAAATCACTGGTCCCTGGGCAAGGGGAATGGGGGGAGTGGTAACAAAAGGTGACTCACCAGACAGGACAGCTAAGTGATGTGAGGGAATAGAAGGTGAAGAAAAGCACTGACTCATCCTGGCGGGGGGCGCCTGCCCAGCACAATGGTGACTCAGGAGGCATCAGATACCAGCTGACTCATGGCAGGCTCTTTCTCAGGCTGCCAGGCAGGTACAGGGTTGGAAGGACAGGTGGGTGATTCACAAATAGTCACTCATTTAACTTTTGCAGAATCCCACGTGAGGTGGGACTGGAAAATCATGTCTCTGACTTTTAAGCAAATAAACTAGCAAGTTTATACCCCAATTAGTGTTGTCTGCTCCAAGGTGGTAGCCCAATGAGGCCAGACACTTATCTCCAAGTGCACCTCATCCATTGCTCATTGTGTTTGTTTTTCTTAGCCTTCTTTTAAAATTGATTTTGGAGGTAGTTTGTGAGCCCCACAAGAAAAACAGTCTTGTTATTTTATAATTGAGACTCATTCTGACCCCAGATTGCATTATCCTTCTTGCTCATCTATTTTATTTACTGAAATCATCTCTAAATAATCTCTTTTGTCTCTGCAGGAGTCAAATCAATCCTTAAAGGGCAAATATTTGCTGTTACTGATCAGTCTTCTTCACTGGCTCATCTTCATTCGCCTACTCTCTAGGTGTGGCTGATTATTCCTCAAGGCTCTGTTCTTTGTTCTCCTCTTCTTTATTTTCATTTCCCTCCTCCTTCCCCATCACCTCATCTACTCCTGCAGGATCTCTTCAATGATCAGTCCATGCATGCTTATGTGCATATAGCCAGTCTTGCTTTCTTTTCCATAACTAAAACTGAATTCATCATCTTCCTCCCAGAACCTATCCTTTCAACTGATCTGATTCTCCTTCTCCTCATTTTCCAGACTTAAAACTGAATCGTGGGGCAGCTAGGTGGCGCAGTGGTTAGAGCACCAGCCCTGAAGTCAGGAGAACCTGAGTTCAAATCTGGTCTCAGACACTTCCTAGCTGTGTGACCCTGGGCAAGTCCCTTAACCCCAACTGCCTCAGCAAAAAGAAAAAAAAAAATCAAACAAACAAACAAACAAAAAAAAAAAAAACTGAATCGTTACCTCTGACTCTTATTTCTCCCTTATTTGAGCTGGCACAGCAAAGTAGAAGTCCGGCCTTGGAATTGGGAAGACCTGAGTTGAAATACGCCTTTGACACTTTCTAGCTGTGTAATATTGGGCAAGACCTTTAACCTGTCTCAGCCTCAGTTTCCTCATTTATAGAATGAAAATCATAAATATTAGTTACCTTCCAGAGTTGTTATAACTATCAGTATTGTAAGTATCAGTTATAAGGATAAGTATTAGACAGCTAAATTGCTTTGCAAATATGAAAGTGTTCTTGGAATGTTAAAGATGAAGTTAAACTTTTACAACTACTCTGTCATCTGGCCCCTTTTCCCTATTCATAGCAATATCATTGTAATTTGAACCTTTTAAGTCTCTTACCAGGAGTATGAGAATAACTTCCTAAAGGATTTTGCCACTTTTGATCTCTCCTTTCCTTAATTTTTCCTTCATACAACTACAAAGATAACCTTTCTAACACATGTTTGACCTTAATATTTTCCTTCTCAAAAACTTTCTATGGCTCTCTCTTCCCTACGGTCAAAAAACCACACTTCTTATTTAATGTTTTATTTTCCTGGGGCAGCTAAATGGTGCAGTGGATAGAACATCAGTCCTGAAGTCAGGAGGACCTGAGTTCAAGTTTGACCTCAGACTTTTTTTTTTTTAATTAAAAGCTTGTTATTTACAAAACATGAGTGATTTTTCTACATTGACCTTTGCAAAAACTTTTTTTTCCCAAGCTTTTCCCCTCCTCCCCCCCACCCCCACCCCTAGATGACAGGTAATCTAATACATGCTAAATAGGATAAATTATATGACAAATCCAATACATGTATACATATCTATACAGTTATCTTACTGCACAAGAAACATCGGATCTAGAAAGAGAAGAAAAAAAAAGCAACCTAAGAAGGAAAACAAAATGCATGGAAATATTCACAGAAAGTGTTAAAATGCTGTGTTGTGGTCCACACTCAGTTCCCACAGGCCTCTCTCTGGATGTATATGACTATCTTCATCACTGAACAATAGGAACTGGTTTGAATCACATCATTGTTGAAGAGAACCATGTCCATCAGAATTGATCATTGTATAGTCTTGTTGCTGTGTATAATGTTCTCCTGGTTCTGTTGATTTCACTCAGCATCAGTTCATGCAAGTCTCTCCAGGCCTTTCTGAAATCATCCTGCTGGTCGTTTCTTACAGAACAATAATATTCCATAACATTCATGTACCATAATTTATTCAGCCATTCTCCAACTGATGGGCATCCATTCAGTTTCCAGTTTCTTGCCACTACAAAAAGGGCTGCCACAAACATTTTTGCACATGTGGGTCCCTTTCCCTCCTTTAAAATCTCTTTGGGATATAGGCCCAGTAGAAACACTGCTGGGTCAAATGGAATGCACAGTTTGATAACTTTTTGAGCATAGCTCCAAATTGCTCTCCAGAATAGTTGGATTCGTTCACAGTTCCACCAACAATGTATCAGTGCCCCAGTTTTCCCACATCCCCTCCAACAGTTATCATTATCATTTCCTGTCATTTTAGCCAATCTGACAAGTGTGTAGTGGTATCTCAGAGTTGTCTTAATTTGCATTTCTCTGATCAATAGTGATTTGGGGCACCTTTTCATGTGACCAGAAATACTTTCAATTTCTTCGTCTGAAAATTATCTGTTCATATCTTTTGACCATTAATAAATTGGAGAATGGCTTGAATTCTTATATATTTGAGTCAATTCTCTATATATTTTAGAAATGAGGCCTTTATCAGAATCTTTGGATGTAAAAATGTTTTCCCAGTTTACTGCTACCCTTCTAATCTTGTCTGCATTCATTTTGTTTGTACAAAAACTTTTTAACTTGATATAGTCAAACTTATCTATTTTGTGATTAATGATGACCTCTAGTTCTTCTTTGGTCACAAATTCCTTCCACCTCCACAGGTCTGAGAGGTAAACCATCCTACATTGTTCTAATTTGTTTATAATATCATTCTTTATGCCTAGATCATGAATCCATTTTGACCTTATCTTGGTATATGGTGTTGTGTGGGTCAATGCCTAATTTCTTCCATACTACTGTCCAATTATCCCAGCAGTTTTTGTCAAATAGTGAGTTTTTATCCCAAAAACTGGGGTTTTGGATTTATCAAACACTAGATTACTATTGTCATTGAGTATTTTGTCCTGTGAACCTAGCCTATTCCACTGATCCACTACTCTATTTCTTATTCAGTACCAAATGGTTTTGGTGACCACTGCTTTATAATATAGTTTTAGATCTGGTACAGCTAGGCCACCCTTATTTGCATTTTTTTCATTAATTCCCTTGAAATTCTTGACCTTTTGTTTTTCCAGATGAATTTTATTGTTATTTTTTCTAGTTCAGTTAAATAATCTCTTGGGAGTTTGATTGGTATAGCACTAAATAAATAGATTAGTTTAGGTAGTATTGCCATCTTTATTATATTCGCTCGACCTATCCAAGAGCACTTGATGTTTTTCCAATTGTTTAGATGTGACTTTATTTGTGTGGAGAGTGTTTTGTAGTTTTGCTCATATAGATCCTGACTTTCCCTTGGCAGATATATTCCCAAATATTTTATACTATCGATAGTTATTTTGAATGGAATTTCTCTTTGTATCTCTTGCTGTTGCATTTTTTTGGTGATGTATAAAAATGCTGATGATTTATGTGGATTTATTTTGTATCCTGAAACTGCTAAAGTTTTGGACTAATTCTAATAGTTTTTTAGTTGATTCTCTAGGGTTCTCTAAGTAGACCATCATATCATCTGCAAAGAGTGATAATTTGGTTTCCTCATGACCTACTCTAATTCCTTTAATCTCTTTTTCTTCTCTTATTGCCAAGGCTAGCATTTCTAATACAATATTGAATAGTAATGGTGATAGTGGGCAACCTTGTTTCACCCCTGATCTTATTGGGAATGGTTCCAGTTTATCACCATTACATATGATGCTAGCTGATGGTTTTAAATAGATGCTACTGACTATTTTAAGGAAAAGTCCATTAATTCCTATACTCTCTAGTGTTTTTAATAGGAATGGATGTTGGATTTTATCAAATGCTTTTTCTGCATCTATTGAGATTATCATATTTTTTGTTAATTTGGTTATTGATATAGTCAATTATGTTAATAGTTTTCCTAATATTGAACCATCCCTGCATTCCTGGTATAAATCCTATTTGGTCATGGTATATTATTCTGGGAATGATTTTCTGTAATCTCTTTGCTAATATTTTATTTAAGATTTTTGCATCAATATTCATTAGGGACATTGGTCTATAATTTTCTTTCTCTGTTTTTGTTTTACCTGGTTTAGGTATCAGTACCATGTCTGTATCATAAAAGGAGTTTGATAGGAGTCCTTCATTCCCTATTTTTTTGAATAGTTTATATAATATTGGAGTTAATTGTTCTTTAAATGTTTGGTAGAATTCATGTGTAAATCCATCTGGTCCTGGGGATTTTTTCTCAGGGAGATGATTAATGACTTGTTCTATGTCTTTTTCTAAAATGGGACTATTTAAGTAATTTATTTCCTCTTCTGTTAATCTGGGCAATCTATATTTTTGTAGATATTCCTCCATTTCATTTAGATTATCAAATTTATTGGCATAAAGTTGGGCAAAGTAACTCCTTAATTATTACTCTAATTTCCTCTTCACTGGAGGAAAGTTCTCCCTTGTCATTTTTGAGATTAACAATTTGATTTTCTTCTTTCATTTTTCTAATTAAATTAACTAGAGGTTTATCTATTTTGTTGTTTTTTTCATAAAACCAACTTTTAGTTTTATTTATTAATTCAATAGTTTTTTTTACTTTCAATTTTATTAATCTCTCCTTTTATTTTTAGGATTTCAAGTTTGGTATTTGATTGGGGGTTTTTAAGTTGTTCTTTCTCTAGCTTTTTTAGTTGCAAGCCCAATTCACTGATTTTCTCTTTCTCTATTTTATGCAAAGAAGCATCTAGAGATATAAAATTTCCCCTTATTACCGCTTTGGCTGTATCCCACAAATTTTGGTATGTTGTCTCATTATTGTCATTCTCTTGGATGAAATTAGTAATTGTGTCTGTAATTTGCTGTTTCACCCATTCATTCTTTAGGATAAAATTATTTAGTTTCCAATTGCTTTTTGGTCTATTTTCTCCTGGCCTTATATTGCATGTGATTTTTATCCCGTCATGATCTGAAAAAAATACATTTATTATTTCTGCCTTCCTGCATTTGATTTTGAGGTTTTTGTGTCCTAACACATGATAAATTTTTGTATAAGTTCCATGGACTGCTGAGAAAAAAGTAAACTCCTTTCTGTCTCCATTTAATTTGCTCCAAAGATCTATCATACCCAACTTTTCTAACATTTTGTTTACCTCCTTAACTTCTTTCTTATTTATTTTGTGGTTTGATTTATCAAGTTCTGAGAGAGGGAGGTTGAGATCCCCCACTATTATAGTTTTGCTGTCTATTTCTTCTTGCATCTCTCTGAACTTTTCCTCTAGGAATTGCCATGCTATACCACTTGGTGCATATATGTTTAGTATTGATATTGCTTCATTATCTATGGTACCCTTTAGGAAGATATAATTTCCTTCTTTGTCTCTTTTAATTAAGTCTATCTTTGCTTTTACTTGGTCTGAGATCAGGATTGCTACCCTTGCTTTTTTTTTGTTCACCTGAAGCATAATAGATTCTGCTCCAGCCTTTTACCTTCACCCTGTATGTATCTCTATGTTTTAGATGTGTTTCTTGTATACAATATATTGTTGGATTCTGGTTTTTAATCCAGTCTGCTATCTGCTTCTGCTTTAAGGGAGAGTTCATTCCATTCACATTCACAGTTAAAATAACTAATTCTGTATTTCCTGCCATCTTATTTACCCTAGCTTATGCTTTTCTCTTTCTTATCCCCTTTCCCTCCTCCCTACTATTTTGCTTTTGATAACCACTTCCCTCAAACAATCCTTCCCCTTTAGAGCCCCACCCACCCCCTTTTTCCCCCCTTTCCCTCCTGTTTCCTTATGTCTATTATTCCCTCAGAGCCAAATCTGATGAGATGGAGATTAACCCAATTCTCATTCCCCTCCCTTTTTTCCCCTCAATCATTATAGGTTTTCTTTGCTTCTACATGTGATGTAATTTCCCTTATTTTACCTCCTTTTCCTCTTCTTCCAATGTTATCCCTTTTCTACCTCTAATTTCTTTTTCAGTTTATTATATCATAATAATCATAAAATCACAATAATCATATTGTAATAATCATAAAATCACAGTAATCATATCATAATAATCATAATGTAATAATAGATTCATAAAATCAACCCTCATTCTATAAGTATCTATAACATAAATATAGTTCTCAAGAGTTTTTTTTTCTTGTTACCTTTTTATGTTTCTCTTGTGTTATGTGTTTGTAGATCAAATTTTTTGTTCAGTTCTGGTCTTTTCAGTAGAAATAGGTGAAATTCTCCTATATCATTAAATGACCATCTTCTTCCCTGGAAGATAATGCTCATTCTAGCTGGGTAACTTATTCTTGGCTGTAATCCAAGTTCCTTTGCCCTTCGGAATATCTGATTCCAGGCCCTTCGATCCTTCAAAATAGAAGCTGCTAGGTCCTGTGTGATCCTAATTGTGGCTCCCCGATATTTAAATTGTTTCTTTCTGGCTTCTCGTAATATCTTTTCCTTGGTATGATAGTTCTGGAATTTAGCCACGATATTTTTGGGGAACTTAATGTTTGGGTTTCTTTCAGGAGGTGATCGGTGGATTGTTTCAATAAGTATTTTGCCTTCTGGGTCTAAAATATCAGGGCAGTTTTCTTTTATGATTTCCTGGAAGATAGTGTCTAGGTTCTTTTTTTCATCATGGCTTTCAGGAAGCCCTATAATCCTTAGATTGTCTCTCCTAGATCTATTTTCCAGGTCAGTTGTTTTTCCTAGGAGATATTTCATGTTTTTCTCTATCTTTTCATTTTTATGTTTTTGTTTGACTGATTGAAGTCTTGATGAGTCATTCATTTCCAATTGTTTGATTCTAATTTTTAATGTCTTATTTTCTTCAGTTACTGTTTTTAGTTCCTTTTGCAATTGACCAATTACATTTTTTTGTTCATTGCAGTCTTTTTCCATTTTTTCCATTTTATTTTGCAGTGATCTCATTTCGTTTCCCCATGTTTCTTCTAACTCTCTTTTAAGATTCTTTATGCAATCTTCAAAGAAAGCCTTGTGACATGGAGACCAGTTTATGTCTGCCTTTGGGGCTTTTTCTGGATGACCTCAGACTCTTAACACTTCCTAGCTGTGTGACTCTAGGCATGCCACTTAACCCTAACTGCCTCAGGAAAAAAAATTGTTTCCCCCATTTACATGTAAAACAGTTTTTTAAACATTTGTTTTTAAAACTTTGAGTTCCAGATTCTTAGCCTTACTCTCACCCCACCTCCATTAAGAAGATACATTTTAAGTTATATAAAACATTTACATAAAAGTCATGTTGTGAAAGAAAATACAAATGTCCACCTCCCCCTCCAAAAAAAAAAAACACTCAAGAAAAATAAAGTTAAAAAAAAAGATTATCCTTCAATCTGTATTCAGACACGAACAGTTCTTTCTGTGTGTACAGATAACATTTTTCATCATAAGTCCTTCAGAGTAGTCATGGATCATTGTGTTGCTGAGAATAGTCAAGAGATTCACAGCTAATTACCCCACAACATTGCTATTACTATGTACACAGTACATTTCACTTTGCCTGAGTTCATGGAGGACTTTCCAATTTTTTTTTTCGAAGAACATCCTGCTCATTATTTCTTAAATAACAATAATATTTCATCCTAATCACATGCCACAATTTATTCAGCCATTCCTAATTGATAGGCATCCCCTCAATTTCCAATTCTTTGACTGGAGAAGAGAGAGCTGTTATAAATATTTTTGTACATAAGGATCCTTTTCCTTTTTTCTTTTTTAAATCTCTTTTGAGATTCATATGAAGTAGTGGTATTGTTAGGTCAAAGGACATGCATGATTTTATAGCCCTTTGGGCATAGTTCATATCTTCTGATCATTTATCAATTAGGGAATGACTTTCTTTAAAAAAATAAATTTGAATCAGTTCCCTATACATTTGAGAAATGAAGCCTTTATTAGAGAAACTTACTTCAAAATTCTTTTCCCAATTACTATTGCCAACTATTTCCCCTTGTTTATTCTATTCTCTCTCTTTCCTTTCAACCTGACCCTACTCAAGTGTTTTGTTACTGATTACCTCCTCCCCCTTCCATTCTATCATCCTCCTGCTTCCCATATTCCCTTCCCTTTCTACTTTCTTACAGGGTAAAATAGATGTCTATACCCATAATGAGTGTATGTTATTTCCTTTTTGAGCCAATTCTGATGAGAGTAAGGTTCACTCACTCCCACTCCTCTTTCCCTTTTCTCTTCCACTGATAAAGTTTTTTCTTGCTTTTTTTATGGCACATAATTTACACTATCACACTTCTCCCTTTCCCATTCTCTCAGTACATTCTTCTCTCCCCCCCTTAATTTTACTCTTTTAAAGATATTATCCTTTAACATTAAACTCACACCTGTGTTCTCTGTCTATATATACTCCTTCTAACTGACATAATAATGAGAAACTTCTTAGGAGTATTATCCTCCCATGTAGGAATGTGAACAGATAAACCTTATTATTATTAAGTCCCTTATAATATCCCTTTCTTGATTACCACCTTATGCTTCTCCTGAGCCCCAAATTTGAAAGTCAAACTTTCTGTTCAGCTGTGGTCTTTTCATCATGAATGCTTGAAAGTCCTCAATTTCAATGAATTTTCACCTTTTCCCCCTGAAGGATTATACTTAGTTTTGCTGGGTAGATGATTCTTAGTTATTCTTAGTAATTCTGATTTCATTGCTCTTTGGAATACCAGATTCCAAGCCCTCCACTTCTTTGTGTAGAAGCTGCTAGATCTTGAAAACACATCCTTCTTAGCTTGTCATTTAAAGCTCCACTGTCACATGTTTTGCCTTATTCCCGTTTATACTCTCTGTGAGTGGGTTGCTAGGGGTTCACCAATATTGTCTATCCCTCTTCCAGATGGGCACGCTTATGTAATCTGCTATTCACACTCCAGGTAGTACATTTTTTGAAAGAGAATTTCTTTGAATAATGGCAACTACTTCCCAACAACCCTCAGAGGTAGGTATTATTATTCCCATTCTATAGGTAAGAAAACTGAGACAGAAGTTAAGTGATTTGACTCAAGTCACACAGCTAATGCCTAAGGCTGGATTTAAATTCAGGGCTTCTTAACTCTAGTCCAAGGGCTCTATCCATCATACCATGTCACTCTGGTCTTTGTATCTTCAATACCTAGCATATAAACTATGACTTAATAAAGTTTTTGATTGATTAATTGATTTATCCTTTCCTATGATCTCTCTCTCTCTCTCTCTCTTTTTTTTTTTTTTTTGGTTGAGGCAATTGGGTCACTTGCCCAGGGTCACACAGCTAGAAAGTGTTAAGGGTCTAAATTCAAATTTGAATTCAGGTCCTCATGATTTTAGGACTGGTGCTCTATCCACTGCACTACCTAGCTGCCCCTCTCCCTAAGTTTTTAATACTTCTCATTTATCTTGTTTTATTTTGTATCTGTTATTTGTTATTGTTGCTGTTTAGTCGTTTTAATTGTGTGTGACTCTTCATGATCCCATTTGGGGTTTTCTTGGTAAAGATACTGGAATGGTTTACTATTTGCCTCTCAATTTCATTTTACAGATGAGAAAACTAAGAAAAACAGGATATTTGCCTAGGGTCACACAATTAGTAATTGTCTGAGACCAGACTTGAACTCAAGTTTTCCTGACTCCAGGACTAGTGCTCCCTCCACTGTATCACTTAACTGAGCACTTTGTATCATAATCAGTTTTATATTTAATTTTTTCTGGGACCACCTCCTTCTATTAGAGTGTTAGGTTTTATTAGAATTCAGGACAGGGACTATGTCTTATTTCAGCCTCCTATCATCAGGCTTAATAATTGCATATACCCTAGGCTCTGAAAGAAATTTGAAGAAAAATAACATCAGGATCATTAGCCTAAATGTAGAGCTGTCATCCAACAATGACTCTGAAGATAACATAGGAGATTTCAGTGAGTTAATTAATAAATCATTTTCATTATGCTGTAGTAGAAGTGCTCAACAGAGACATCTTGAAATGTCTATGGGGCTGTTGTTAGCTAACCATCTATGATGTTTTACTAATCAAGTAGGGAAGGAGCAAGAGGGAAGAGTTTATCCATTTGGGTCTTATGGGAAGGTGGCTGGATTGATGCAAGGGAGAGACAATGGCTTGGCTTAACCAGTCATAAAGCGGCCAGCATTTTCCTAAGCTTCCTTCTTGAATACTTCCATTGTTCTTTGCTTTTCTCTGGCATTTTATTTATGGCCGGGGTCATATTAACTTTATCTTCAGTTAAGGGTCTATTTTTCTAGCTCTTGAATGGTAATTAGAACAATAAGTAGACTTAGAAATCATTAATTTGAATCCTCTATTTTACAGATGAGAAGCCTAAGGATGCATAACAAGTGATGGATGTCCAACTCAGGAAGTGGTGCCCAGTATTCTATGTTTTCCAGAACTCTGAATCTCTCGAGATGGTCAAGTCAAGGCAATAAGCATTTGTTACATGTGACACTGTGCTGACTGTTGAGATTACAAATACAAGCATAAAGAAAGACAGTTCCTGCCCTCAGGGAGTTTACATTCCAATGGGGTCACAGTTAATTCAGACTATCAGGCAGTCCAGCTAAGATTCTTAGCTCTAAGAGGGTATAAAGATGAGCTGTTTCTTTCCTGTGATCTGATTTGCAATTCTATCCCTGGCATAGAGGGGCCAATCCTGTGCTTTATTTATGTTGTCGGATATCTTAAAGTGTCCACAGTCTAAAAGTTTCTTCCCAATAATGGCATCTGAAAATGGAAAGTTTAACTGGAGTGATGAACCATAAGTTAACTTGGCTGAAAGTGTAACTTCTGTCTGCAGATGTTCCTTCTCTTTCTCTTTTTTGGCAGCCTTATTTTTCTTAGGATCGAGTTGAAGAACCTGAGTTTAGCAGGATGAACATACACATCATGACCTTTGTAAAGAATAATTTCTTTTTGTGTCCTGTGTTAGAAATAGGGTCTGTGTCATATTTTGGATCTTATTTAGCTACTGAGAAATACCTTCCTGGAGTGTCTTGAGTGCTTTCTCCTTGTAGCACAAGGAATATTTAGGCAGCTATGCTAAAGTGAGTTTGAGATGAGAGGATTGGAGCCTTTATCTGTTTGAGACTATCTGTGAATATAGTAGAAGATTTATTACCTCTGTAACTCTGGCAAGTCACTTTACATCTTTGGGTCTCAGTTTCCTCATCTCTAGTGAGGAGGGTAGATGAATCACTGGATCTCTGAGTAGAAAAGGACTTAAGAGGAAGAGTCATTTCTGTAATATTCCTGAAAAGTAGAAATCTGATCTTTGCTTGAAGAACTCCAAAGAAAAAGATAATTGTTCATAGAATCCAGTGGGATTCACTTGGATTGTAGGATCAGAGATTTAGAACTGGAAGGGACACTGAAGGTCTTCAAGACCAAAACCTCATTTTATGGAGGAGGAAACAGGTTCACAAATATTAAATCATTCAGTTGGTAAGGATAGGAGGTAGAATTTGAGCATATGTTTTTTTTCTATGAGTCCAAAGCCCTATCCAGTATACCACTAAATCCACTATCTTCAGAGGTCAGTCATTTCAATATGGGATATCTCTAAACATTAGTCAGTTTAAGGAAAAAATTCTTCTTTCTCCTAGTTCTGTCTTTGGGATTCAAGCAGAATGTGTTTACATCTTCTTTCAAGTTGATGATCATTCAAATATTGGAAGTTGGGTAATCCATCAGTTAATCAACATTTATTAAGCATTTACTGTGTAAATGCTTGGACATCCCTCTTTAAATCTTCTCTACAGGGCTAAACATTTCCCATTCTTATCATTGAGCTTCATATTGTATGAACTTGAGGCTATTTCCCATTTTTATTCTCTCTGCTAAACTGTCCAACTTAACAATGACTTTCCTAAAATGTGGCATCCATCTCTAGATGTGGTCTGACTAGCACAGAGTACTATGAGAGAATATCTGCTCTCTCCCTGGATGTCATGCCTCCCTTACTGAGTCAATGCTTCCTATAACTTCCTTAGCTACCTTATTACATTGTTGTCTCATCTTGAACTTGTGGATTCACTCAAACCCCAGACCATTTTCAAATGAATTTCTATCTAGCCAAATGTCTGCCATTTTGTACTGGTGAAGTTGGATAAGTGTAAAATACTTTAAATGTATCCCTAATAATAAATCTCATATTCCTCAATTCAGTCCAATGTTCTAGATTGCCAAAATGTTTTTGAAATAATCTTGAAAGTCTCTTTTAACTCTAAATCATGTGATCCCATGATCCTGGTCCTTTGAGAAGGGCTGATTTCAGTCATTTTCCAAGGGAGGTCAGGAAGTCTCATCTTTCTTTCCTTTTTAGGCAAATCTTATAGCATTAAATCATTGGCACAAATCTGTCTGATTTTGAGCCAGCTTCTTGATCTCACTGGACATTGATCTCTAACTCTGTAAAGGCAGGGAGAGTATCAAACTAGGGGACATCTCAGGCCAAGATGGCTTCCCTCAATCCTACCATTATGTCAATTTTCTTGCACAAAATTGCAGGGAAATGAGGATTGTAGATGCTGTTCCTCTGCTTGTCTCCAATGGCAACATCAATGCTGCCTCTGAAAGAAAGGCTCTGTTCCTGGACCGTTTCCACGTTATTTACGAGTCAATAACTGCCTACATGCAACTCTCCAAAGAGGCTATTATTCTCCAGGTTTTGGCTAACCCTTTTCCTGAGCTGAACTCAGACAGGATATGAGTGACCAACATGACTGGGCAGTCCAGACACCTGGAGGCTTCAGCTAGCCATCTTGAAGAGTTTGGATGCTTTATGGTTTTTGCCCCAGGCTGCGTAAAAGGGTTTTAGTTCTCCAAAAATCCTGTTTCAAAGGGCAGTGACCTCAATATGCTAGAGTTCCATACAAAGTAGGATTTCTCTCTGTTTATTTTTCAAGGATTTCAGGCTCTACTAGATGAAATTCCTCTTTGGTGGAATCTGAGGCTATTTTGCTACAGAAAAGAATATGATTCAAGCTGGATCTATCTTGTATATCCAGACAAGATCAGTGAGAGAAGAGGGTTGGTTATTTGAAGTTCCAAAAGAACTTAGAATTGTATTCTTTTCACAATATTTTTTTTTCCTTTTGTGATTTGTGATTTCTTTCGTGTGGATAACCAGGTGTGGAAACAATCCACTGATGTAAATCAGTAACCTCTCTGTAGCTTAGTCACAGGATACACTTTTAAGTTTAATTTGTATCAATATTTTCTCTACCACTTAAGTCTAGACAATCACAAAAAAATAACCAAAAAACCAACCCAAAACAAATCAAGCCCTAATTTGTAGCATTTTCCTATTTTTGAGTCATGATGAAAATTTAACAATCCTTCCTGGAAAGCCTGTCTCACCTGGCTCCAGTAAAGGGTAGAGGTCAAATAATTTCTCTAAAGTCACACAGCTAGTACCCGTCAGAAGCAAAGTTTGATTCCAACTCTTCCTGATTCCCAGAAAGAAGAGGTTCCTCTATCACACTGCTCCTTTTCACAGTAAAAACAATGGATAATTATATAAAGCATTGTAAGATTTCAAAGGATTTTATTTTGTTTGATACAATAATCTTGTGAGATGAACAATATGGGTTTTATTCACTCTTTTTTTTAAAGATGGAGAAATAAAGACCAGAACTATTAAGCTGCTTACCCATAGTCACACAGCTATTTGTCAGAGACAGGATTTACAGTCAGGCTCTTTCCTGACTCCATATTCAGCATTTTTGACACTATACCACATTCTGTTATCTATAAGACAGTGCCACAGAAAGCCCCAATGTGAGCATCCCAGTGGGGTGCTGTGTAGAATTGTTCCTCATTATTATCTTCCTCTTCCCCTTTTCCTTTTCCATTTTAAGTCCTAAATTCTGTTGGGTCCAAGAGAGAATTTGTTGGGAACCTTTTCCCTTAATTTGGGATTTTTTTCCTTTTTTTTCCTTTTTTTTTGAGACTGGTTATATTAAATATGTTAGGTATCTTTGCCTAGATTTTAACGTCCTGCCATCAGTAAATGTTCCTTCCTAAATGTTGTTACTCAGAATCTAATTTTGCCCCTTCATTTGACTCAACCATAGAGCTCCCAGGTTAGTAGGGGCATTTTCCTCCCTGACTCCACTTCCCACTTCCCCCCACTTCTGGCTCTTTTATTAAAAAATGTGGAATAACTTAAGTTCTTGCCTCTTGGGTTGGACGTCCCTGAGCACATTCTGTTTCCAGCAGTCTCTGGAGTTGGGAGGTCAAGTTTCAGATGCAGTTACTTAGGAGCAAAGGTGATACTATCCTGGTTGTCGTAAGGAACTGACCAGGTGATTTATTATGTGTCATCTCAACAAATCGGCCTTGCCACAAATCTGGTTTCATTTCAGCCGGGATAGGAATCGTTTAGATTCAATGTGTCATCCCTGGACATGGAGTTTGGGCCCTTATGCTTGCAGCTGGTGGAAACAGATGGGGCTCCCGGCGTTCCAGAAAGCATCTGGTTTGGCCCATGGACTTTTTGCAGCTTCAGGGAGCATGGTTTCTATGGAAGAGTGTGGTTGTGGGAGAGGCAGAGCTCATGGTCAGTGGATCTGGGGGTTGTAGCCAGAAAGCAGTGTGCTAGGAAAACAGGGCAGCTCTGGAGACAAGCTATGTTCTCCACTGACCTCACTTGGGACTCTTGCCTGCCTGGTGACTTGGTGCAGGGGACCCCATTCACTAAGCAATGTGGTTCTGTTTATTGCCTCACAAGCTGGAAATAGAAGCATGTATTAGTGGAGCCTTTGGAGACGAGTAAATACAGTATATGACTAAAACCTTCACATAGGTCCTAGGGAGGGCCCAGCTTCCAGGAATTTCTAGGTTTAATGACAGACTGCTTTGCCTCTGGCTATCTTCTTCACTCCAAACCTACATGGAACAGTTTGCTATCATTCAGGGAGGAAACTCTCAAGTGAGTGCTCCCGAGCTCTCTCCATGTTGGGAGAATATCCTGGAACCTGGCTGAGATGTGGGTAATCACCCACATAGGGAACCTTTACTGTCTTACTTCCAATATCTCTGACTCAGTGGCAGTTAAAGTGGCCATTTCTGTGTCTTGGATGTGCTTTGTGAGACATTCCAAAGCTGGCTCAGTTAGTCATGAACAGATTGGATTCAGTTTAGTTCAGTTCAGTTCAACACACATTTATTAAGTGCCTATCAGATCCCATGTGGTTGAAAGACTTTAACCCTCTCTGTTGTGGAACTTTCCACCTTGAGACTCCAGGTCTAGATTCAGTGAGGGCTTCCTATGGTCATAAGGTTGGCTATTTAAGTCATGTTTCAATTTATTACTTTTCTATTTTTTTTTTACCCACTATTTTGTCTCTCTCACTTTTCCCCCAATAATCAAATGAATACTGTCATCGCTATTGGAAATGGTGTGTATGAATCTAGTCCTGTAAGCCTCTTCTCACCAGCATTTCTTTTTCTTATTTAAAAATTAATTTATTGCTGAGGAAATTGGGATTAAGTGACTTGCCCAGGGTCACACAACCAGGAAGTCAAATTTGAACTCAGATCCTCCAGACTTCAGAGCTGGTACTCTATCAAATACCCTAACTAGCTGCCCTTTATCATTATAATTTTCCAAACCAAAATAGCCTTTCCTTGGCACCATTTCCCTATCTATATTTCTATTTCTATCTACCTACTCTTTGTCATCTATCTTCTATCTACCATCCATCCATCCATCAATGTATCATCTATCTCTATATCTACATCTACTATTATCTATCTATCGACCTATCTATAGATCTACTATTATCTGTCATCTATATCTATTTATTATCAATTATCTATCTATCCATCTAATATCTATGTGCTATCTATATCTATCCATCCATCTCTACTATTATCTATCTACCTATCTAATTTATCTGTCCATTCTATCTGTCATCTTTACATAGTAGGTAAAATATCTACTCTCTATTATCTATCATTATCTGTCTACTATCATCTATATATATCATCTATATATAGTACATAGATAAAGTATCTGCTATTGATAATATCTATTTATCTACCTTCCTACTTATCTACCTACATATATATGTATGTGTGTGTATTATGTATGTATCTATGTATTTATCCATGTATCTATGTATGTATGTATCTATCTTTCTGTCTATATTTCTCACTAGAGGGATGTGAGGTTCTTGAGGGCAGGGACTATATTTATTTTTGTATCTTTGGTGATTTTCATTCTGCTTTTCACATAGCACATTAGTATTTAATAAGTGCTTATTCATTCATTCATGCTTTGTGCTGGACAGAATGGCAGGGACAGCTATGTGACTCAGCTATAATTTGACACCTCTCAGCAATCCCTGGTGATATTTAAGATGTTGTAGTGAGGGTGATGACCTCCATTAAGAGAGGGAACTGTTTCCTACAATTGATAAAATTTATAGGTCTGGTTAAAAAAACAAAAACAAAAGAACTTCAGGCACCAGAGATACAAACCATCTCTGCCCTCAGGAGGTTTACACTCTATGGGGTGTACATATATACATACATACAAATATATATATGTATATATATATACACACATATATATATATACATACATACATACAAATCTCTCTCTCTCTCTCTCTCTCTCTCTCTCTCTCTCTCTCTTTCTCTCTCTCTCTCTGTTAGGCAGTTGAGCTTAAGTGACTTGCCTAGAGTCACACAACAAGGTATTAAGTGTGTGAGGCCATATTTGAATTCAGGTCCCCTTGACTTCAGGGCCAGTGCTCCATCCACTAGCAAGACATCTAGTTGTCCCCATGTACATAGTTTTTTACATAGTCATAAAGCTACAAAGGGCCTAAATGTCTATCCTTGGAAATATGTGAGATTATATTCTCTACTCACCTTCTCTTAGAATCCTTATCTTCCTTTAAGAACTTTCTCAACACCCCCAAATGCATTAAAACCATCTTTCACACTTAGCTGTCTTAGGAGACTAAGGCTAGAATCACTAATGTAGTTTCTTTTTAAAATTTTTATTAAAGCTTTTTATTCACAAAACATATGCATGGGTAATTTTTCAACACTGACCCTTGCAAAACCTTCTGTTCCAAATTTTCCCTTCCTTCCACCAACCCCTCCCCTAGATTGAAAGTAGTCCAATACATGTTAAATATGTTAAAATATATGTTAAATACAATATATGTATACATATTATACAGTTATCTTGCTACACAAGAAAAATCAGATCTAGAAGAAAGAAAAACAAAACCTGAGAAAGAAAACAAAATGCAAGAAAACAACAATAGAAAGAGTGAAAATGCTATGTTGTGGTCTACACCTAGTTCCCACAGCCTTCTTTCTGGGTGTAGATGACTCTCTTCATCACTGAACAATTGGAACTGGTTTGAATCATTTCATTGTTGAAGAGAGCCATGTCCATCAGAGTTGATCATCGTATAGTCTTGTTGTTGCCATGTATGATCATCTCCTGGTTCTGCTCATTTCACTCTTCATCAGTTCATATAAGTCTCTCCAGGCCTCTCTGAAATAATCCTGTTGATAGTTTCTTACAGAACAATAATATTCCATAACATTCATATACCATATACCATAATTTAGTCAGTCATTCTCCAACTGATGTAAGTTTCTTGCCACTACAAAAAGGGCTGCTAGAAACATTTTTGCACATGTGGGTCCCTTTCCCTCCTTTAAGATCTCTTTGGGATATAAGCTCAGTAGAAACACTGCACAGTTTGATAACTTTTTGAACATAGTTCCAAATTGCTCTTCAGAATGGTTGGACCCGTTCACAGTTCCACCAACAATGTATCACTGATGTAGTTTCAATGTAGCCTGAGTACAAAAATCAGCTAAAGGTGCTCTTTCCTTAGGTTTCTGATCCGCAGAGAAGCACAATCAACACAGAAGCAACAAAATGGAGCCTACCTGGACAATTGATGTGTTCTTACCAATTATCCTTTCCATATTATGACTAAGTAACTATTCCTTTGTTAACTGCTAGATGGTCTATGAGAGTCTCATTTTCTTTTAGTCCTGAACCTGAAGCACAAGATTTACTTAAGTCAGGTCTGACTTACAATAGAGAGGGATAACATATGTAAAAAAAAAATGTAAATGCAAGGTATCTCCAATATCTAGCACAGTGACTTTATAAAGTAGACACAGTGGTGGATTGGATTGGATAAGAGTAGGAAGAAAAAAGACCAATTAATTGGGATATCGCTATATCTTTTCAAGGGGGAAAAATGAATAGTCATAATCCCGAGAAATCTAGGACTCTAGTGTTTTCATCTTAGCTCCAGGTAGAGGGCAAGGAATCTCCTGCACCATGAAATAGACACACCTGTACTTTGTGTGAGCATTAAGGGGATGACGGCGTCTGTCCCAACACTTGGACCACACCTGACCTTTTCCCTCTAGGAAAGGGCACACCTGTATCTGCACCCTGATTGATTCTACCCAGTTCTTTCCCCTTCTTTTTATCCTGTGTTCCTTAGGTACTTACACACAGTCAGTTGGCTCTGTCTTTATCCAGGTTTGCTGTTTTCTGATTCTCCCCAGCCAGTTCATTGCTGTGTGGGTGTTCTGTCTCCCTGGCTAAGCTATAGTTCTTTGAGCCTGGGGACCATGTTTGCTGGATTTTTTGGTTTGTTTCAGCCCACAGTGCCAAGCACACAGTGGGCACTCAGTCTCTAATGGTGGCTGGCAGATTGCCATGTGCCCAGTATGAGGATATCATTCTTAACTCTCAACAGAAAATGTATTGTTCTCCTTTGGGCCCCTGTCCAAGAGCTCGGCTCATTCAAGGGTGCCTCAAAGTTTTTGGCTCTGGAAATAGCTATTTATAGTTGAGTACATACGTCCTGGATGGCGGAACCTTAACCACATCCTCCAGTCAAAGAAGCTATCTTGGCTCAATAGTCTGTCTCTCTCTTTCCATGTTTCTCCGTTATTTTCATCTCCACCTGCTATGGAACAGGGTTGTCTTTCTTACCTACCTTCTTCCTCAGGGTGAATGCATTGCAGGTAGTTAAATGTTTTACTTTAGACTTGAGAAAGCAGGATGTTATACTGTATAGCTTGGAATCAGGGAGAACTGATAACATTTTCTCCTATTGTGTCAATTCACTTCTCTGACACTCAGTTTTCTCATCTGTAAAAAGGGGATAATATTCACTTTTTTTTTTGGCTGAGGCAATTGAGGTTAAGTGACTTGCCCAGGATCACACAGCTAGAGAATGTTAAGTGTCTGAGACCAAATTTGAACTCAGGCCCTCCTGACTTCAGGGCTGGTGCTCTATCCACTTCACTACCTAGCTGCCCCGATGATACTCACTTTTAACTGCTTTCTGGGGTTACTATAAAGGTAACACTTTGCAAAGCTTAAAGTACAAAATATGTAAATCAATATATTAATTTAATATTAAGATAGAATTGCACATATTTGAAAATCACTTTCCCTCCACCCCCAGACTCAATATATCTCATTCTTTCACTCAACTGTGATTGGGGGCCAATTTATGGGGTTTATTTGATTGACATAATGAGTAACTGACATGCTCAGAACTTTGTTTTAGGAAAATGAATCTGTCAGGGGTGGATTAAAGAGAGAATAAGTGCATGGATGCTAATATAAAATCATAGCTCAACGCCCTGCTTATAAATGAGGAAATTATAAATGAAGCTTGGAGGAGCAGCTAGGTGGAGCCATAATGCATATAACATCAGGCCTGAAGTCAGTAAGACTTCTCCCTCAGTTCAAGTCTGGCCTCAGCCACTCAATGGCTGTGTGACCATGGGCTAGACATTTTGCCTCTATGTACTCATCTGTAAAATGGGCTTGAGAAGTAACCAGCCAATCATTCCAGTGTATCTTCCAAGAAAACCCTACAAAGATTAAGAAATAACTGAAATGACTGAACCGCAACAAACATGGCTTAAACCACTTGATCAACACTGTAAATTCAGGACTCTTTCTATCATACTATGTTGTCTTAGTCTGGATGAGGGCTCAAAATAAGGCTAGATATGAGACAGTTATAGGTGTAAAAAGGAAATATGGGCAATAAGGAATAATCTAAGAAAATCCTAAAGTTTAAGCCTGGGTGATTGAGCTTTATTTTGTTTTAAAAAAGGGCATGGGTAAAGTTGTCAACAGTAAATGATTAGCATTTATTTATTTATTTTTGCTGGGGCAATTGAAGTTAAGTGACTTGCCGAGGGTCATACAGCTAGGGAATGTTAAGTGTCTGAGACCAAATTTGAACTCAGGTCCTCCTGACTTCAGGGCTGGTGCTCTATCCACTGTGCCACCTAGCTGCCCCAGCATGCATTTATTCAGCATCTATTATATGCTAGCAACGGTGGTAAGAACTGGGGGATACAAGGAAAGGCAAAAGACAATCCCTGCTTCCAAGGAGCTAGCAGTCTATTGGGAGAGAGAACATACAAACTACTGTGTACAAACAAGAGTTATAAAAAATAAATTGGAATGATCTTAGAGGGAAGGAATTGGCATTGAGGGTTATGAAGAAAGACTTTTCATAGATAGTGGGATTTTAGTTGGAACTTGAAGGAAGCCAAGGAGAATCTTCCAAATATAGGGAATAACCCATGAAAATGCCCAGAGTTGGGCAGCTAGGTGGTGGAATGGATAGAGCACTGGTCCTAGAGTCAAGAGGACCTTAATGTACAAAGCTTAATGTACAAAAAATGTAAATCAACATATTAATTGATTGACACTTACTAGGTATATGATCCCAGCCAAGTCACTTAACCCTAATTGCCTCATTCCCCCAAATCCAAGAAAATTTCCAGAGTCTGAATAGCAAGAAGTGTCATTGGTTAAATTTAGCTTGCCATTGTCAATTTGGACCCATAATGGTTTCCAGAATTTTGGAAAAGATAGGTTAAATATTTATTGAATGAGCAAATAAGTAGATGTTTATAGTAGACGTACTTTGGTGGTATCACTGGCTGGAAGATTGAATTTTCCGAAAGCAAGTCTAATTACCACTTTATATAACATTATATTGATTACCTGAAATCACTTTTGTAAGTGGTACCTTAGATATTTAGACAGTTGAAAAACAATTGAGGTTTCAGTTCACCATCTGTAAAATGAACAGATTAGACTGGATATGATTCTGTGAAAGGAACAAAGGGACCAAAAGAAATGAAAAAGAATGGTAAACTATGCTCCCAACTTACCTTAATGGAGACCCATTTCTATTTCAGCATGGGGAACTTTCTCTGTTCCATCTAGAATGGAAGCTTCCAGGGAACAGTAGTGGCTGTATCTTACTCTTTTCTATATCCTTTTATGAAACTAGGGCAAGACCTTGTACATGGGAGGGAATCCATGACTCTTTGCTGATGGACAGATTTTTGAAATAACATATTTGGCTTTGTGGTGATGCTTTCCTGAAGATGATAGGAAATTTGTTGTAGGGAGAACCTTAGACCTGAAGAAATTGTGTTTGATTAATGATTCTTTTTTGGAAAGGAAAGGAAGGACCAACTCAAATTTATTTAGAAAAGGATCCTTGTGGATTGTATGTTGACTTAGAAAACCACAAATTAACATTGTCTTTATTGTATTGTATTTTTATTTGTTTTATTAAACATTTCATAATTTCATTTTAATCTAGTTTGGCCAGCACTGGGACTTTAGCCAGCTACAAGTTTGATGCCTCTGGACTAAATGAAGGTTAGAGGTTTCTTCTATTTTGGGGAGATGATGTAATTAAAGCTCTATTGACTTCCCCAGAAATTTGAATCCTTGGGAAATAGGTCATGATGTTCCTCATTAACACTCTCTTTAATTTTGGAATTCTTAATTTAGTAAAACTCAGATATACCCAACAACAGCACTTTATGCTCAAAACTACTTCTGCACTCCCAATATAATTCTTCTGTTGTTCTTTTTGATTTAGATATAATTTCTGAGTTTAAAGAAATTCACAGACCAGCATGCTCCAATGATACACAAAAGGTGCCTTATGGGATTATGAAATGTTAGAGCTTAAAGGGACCTCAGAAGACATCTAATTCCACCTATACCTGAAGCATGAATCCCTTGTACAAACTATCTAGAAGGTGGACTTCCTTTGGGAAAATTTGAGATGATAGATTTGTGATTTTTGTTGACATTTACAATAAAGGCAAGAATGAATTATTGGTCCTGGAACACACATACTAAAATTTTCACTGTAATCATTTAACCACAAATAAAGGAACTCTAAGAAAGTGGAATTCTGTCCTTCTCTGTCCTAATTGGGGAAATGTAGCAAATGCCGACTGGGCAGTGGTGCAGTATTCCCAAGCAGTTATCATTTACAGTTATTATGTGATTGCAATAGCTTTCCAAATGCTTTTCTCGCCTTGAATCTTTTCCTCTCCTAACCTCCCTGCACATCACTGCCTGATTAGTTCACCTTACGCTCTAGCTCAAAAATCTTCAATAGCTCCCTATTGCCCATAGGATAAAGTCCAAACATCTTGGCTTAGCTTTCCATGCATTGTCATCTAGTCTAAGCCATATTTTTCTGCATGTACCCTTTGGTCTATCTAAATTGGTTTATGTATTTGTTTCCCAAATATCCCTTATACTTTCTTTATATTCTGATTTTTTGCTCGTTGGCTTTCTCCTCACTTAGAATGTTCTTCTTGCCCAGCAAAAACTTACTGAAGAGTAAAGCTGATGTCTTTGCACAGCTCTGCCTCATTTAAATACAATTCACACAAGTCACCTGTGATATCAGTGGTCCTCTTTGAAAAGGAAGTACCCCACATCATTCCCCACCTTCCTCATATTTTCCAGGCTCTCCATGCCTTACTCCATTAAGTCTTGTGAGCTCGTAGTGATCCTGAATTATGGCATTTACTTTCCTGGGTAACATTCAAATGACAGTTCCTGCCCATTTTTAATGACTATTTAATGTTTATTTAGCTTTTATATCAGTTTACTTTTCATATATTTCTTTCTTATCTACCCAACTAAAGTATAAATTCCTGAAAAGTAGGGACCACATCTTGTTCCTTTCTGTATTCCCCCTGTGTAGCATGTGAGAGACTCTCTGTAAATCTTTGCTGCTGGACAAACTTTATTTATTTATTTACTTATTTTAGAGATTGCTTATCTTCTGAATGATGCTTTCCTGAGGCTGATGGGAAATTTGCTTCCTTTTCCTCAGCAGTAAAGTATAGGGAGGAGAGGTGCTTCAGAAATGAAGTGGATGACAAAGTAGGATCCAAACATTTAGATTGTGGGATGTGAACTCTAAAAATATCTGTTAACTTCTTATTTCCTAGAATTCTGGATTTTGAAGATATTCAATCCAGTTTCATCATTTAATATATGAAGAAACCATAGCCCATAGAAATGCCCATAGAAAATACTTGTCTAAAGTCTTGAAACTATGCAGGGATGTAACTAGGATTAGAGTCCACATCTCCAGTGTTCTTTCCACTACCCCATACTGGGTATTCCAATGAGTATTTAGAACCAGCACTGGGGTGAAATAACTAGGGTTTTATCTCAGAGAGCTTGACATTAAGGGGAGGGAGAAACTAGTTCCTTCTTGTAATGGG
This sequence comes from Myrmecobius fasciatus, assembly GCA_023553655.1. NCBI lineage: Eukaryota > Metazoa > Chordata > Mammalia > Dasyuromorphia > Myrmecobiidae > Myrmecobius > Myrmecobius fasciatus. Next base: position 107,356 of record JAJPUD010003481.1, read on the forward strand.
CTAGTAAATATTGCCCCTACTACTCAAGATCCTTCGCTGGGCTAGGCTTCTCAACCCACTTTCACCTGATCATGGACCACTTTTCTCTCTGCTCACTGTCTTGTTGCCCTGGTACCCAACTCCTTGGCCTCCCTACATCTATGGTGATATGCCCATCAATCCAAATTCACAAACACAGTGTAGATAAATGAAAGAGACTGTAAAGCCTACTCTCTGAGGAATGGACAACCCCTTCTCCCAGTGCAATTGTACCACTGGTATATTGCCCTTTTCATCTTGCTTCCATGTCCTCATATATTGTACCGTCTTCTATGTCACGGCCATTTTCCTCCTCACCTTCCCCACCAAACTGCTTTTGCCCCAGGTAAAAAATTCCTAGTTATGACTCTGGGAAAATGCTTGCTTTGGTAGTTCCCTCAGTGGGAGCAAAACATGAAGGCAACTGGAACCATTTGCTATTCCTGGAAGAACCTGTCTCTTTCAAAGGGAATATAGCTGCTCATTCTTATCTATACAATCTCCTGATTGACATGTTTTTCTGTCTTCCCTTAGGCTCCTTTACCTAAACCATGTGAGGTGGCATTTAAGTGCTATTTTAGAAAGCCAAAGGACTGAGCTTCCCAGCAGTAGCTATAAAACATCCCCTCTTGAGTTGTAATAACAGAGAGACAATGGAGTAATGGTGACTCATGATGAGTGAAGGAATCAGTCGGCTCCAGTGAGGTCCTTTGAAGAAACTATACACGGCTGGAAACATCTTTTCTGGGGATACATTTATGTCAGGGAATAGGAACAGTGTCCTGCCAAGTCCTTGCCTCAAAGGGAAATTTGGGAACTGGACTGTGATTAGTTGGATTTTTTTTTTTAACATCCATGAAAAGAAATGGGATTGTCACATGGCAATGTTTAAGGATCTGAGCATGATAAAAGAGCTCATGATAAAGGACGTTCATCAAGGAGGGACAGTTGTCCTGCAAGTGAACCCTGATCAAATCAGATTCTCCCCTCTCTATAAGGAGATAGGAAAGGAGGTCTCCATGCAAGGACTGCATGCTTTGGCATTCATAGGACAGGATGTGTGAGAAGAAAAAAGTGGCCAGAGACTGCTGGTTAAAACAGATTTGAAAAGTGCACCAACACCATGAGAAATAAACTTGCAGCTCAGCCCAAAGTACCCACATCATTAGGCTTTTGCCCTCAACATCTCCCCTTTCAATTTTAGTCCAGGAAATAGATTTGGAGCCTGATCAAACCATGCTCAGCTCTGCCATCCTTCTCTCTGAATTATAAACATGCGATTATTACAGCGCATTTCCTGCATGTGCCTTACATGTGGCTCTGATCTCTCCCTCACAAATGTTGCAAGTAAACACGCCCCAAATGCAATATTGAAGTGTCACCCAGATGGTGCCGTCAGCAGGCCTGGGATAATGTATACACTGTGAACCCAGCCTAGGGAAAGTGTGAGTGAATAGCCAGAAAGGGGGTGTGTCTCCTGTTCAGTGGCAGAGCAATCACTGCTCTCTAGCTGCCTGCTCTGGGGGCTTCATAGGCATGTAGCAGTTACATATCAAGCTTGGAAGTTCTATTTTAAAAAGGAAAAAAAATTACATTTCAATCCATCTTATTCTTGGAAAAACCACAACCTTTTCCCCTCCCCCCATGTAGAGCCTCTACATTTCTATTCTCAGTTATTTATTACATTTTTGGGAAGTGACCCAATTCCTGCCTGTCCCTCCATCTCTCCTGCTACTTTTGTAGGCTGAGTGGCGATTCATCTCTCTCTACAAGTGAGTTTGGGGCAGGAGCTTTTTTAAATTCGTTAGCAACTCCAGACTCTGGTGGCTCAAAGTACCTTTAAGTGCACAAATTGCTAACTTTGTTATTATTTTTGAATCCCCCCCCTCAAATATCCTATTAAAGGAACTGCATACAAATTCCCGACCATGAGCTTAGAGGCCAGGGGTTTCATTTCCATTGAGATTTGCAGCTGAACAGAGTTTCAAAATGAATTTGACTGCGTCCTTAACCATTTTACCTTCCCCTATCCCCAAACTTTCCCTTCTCCTTAACTTCCCCTTTCTGAGGATGACAGTATAATTCTTCCAAGTGTCTGAATTCTACACTTATGACTCATTTTTTTTTCGACTTTCTCTTTTTATTCATCCCAGCCTGGAGAACCAGGAGATCATTATACACAGCAACAGCAAGATTATATGATGATCAATTCTGATGGATGTGCCTCTCCCGAACAATGATATGATTCAGTCCATTTCCAGTGGTCTTCTGAGGAAGAGAGCCACCTGCACCCAGAGAGAGGACTCTGGGGCCTCATTGTGGATCATAACAGTATTTTCACTCTTTTTGTTGTTTGCTTGCTTTTTTGTTTTCTCTTTCATTTTTTCCCCTTTTTTGATCTGGGATTCTAACTTCCTCAGACTTTTTATGCCATGCCATTCTTTTCTCTCACTGTTTACACTTGTGTTCAGAACCTTAACATTTTTCCATTTTAGACTAGTGTAGTGATGTCTCAGAATACCAAACTTTTAAGTGATATGTAAAGATGTATGATTTCAAAATCCATCCCGACACATGCTTTTAGAACCATTGCACTATTGTAAAAGAATTCTAAGTGGTCTTTGCATCTCAAGGCTTTCCTCTTTCCAATTTGTTCTATATATTTGTTATCTGTTTAATGCACTGTTCTGATCCACGCATCATCAAAGAACCTTAAATGAACTCCCACTGCTTGAGAATTAAAATATGAACTCCTTATCTTGGCATTCAAGAGCCTCCAAAAAGTGGCTTTAATCCACCTTTCCAGCCTGCCTCATATCATTACCTTTCATGTATGCTACATTGCAGAGAAACTGGACTACCAAGCATTTTCATATCCCAACTCTCATGCCTGAGCTCTTGCCATCCCTACATCCATATAGGATATATTTGTTGCCAGCACAGATTGAGCATATGTCCATATGAGTTTTCTCAGTATAGTTTGTGGGGCAACATAAGAATGATTCTCTTTTGGAATCTTACCTGCTCCTTTCCAAGGGCAACTTTAGTTTCTTGGCTGGAGGGGAGCAGGAGAAGGGGCCAAGAGGCTGAACCCTAGAATTGTATTTATCTGTTCCCTTAAAATATTATTAGTCTATAGGAATGGTTTTTTTGTCTTTGGTTCTCCTGGTCACTCTCCCTTAAAGAAAATGGGGTACCCCAAGTTTATATCTGAAAGCTTTACTCCTTTCCACAAAATACTAGTTATATACCACTAACATAATCAGGAAGTAGTTAGTAATACATTTATGGAAGAAAATAGTAGAAATTAGAGAAGTCATACAAATTAGAATATACTACATGAATGAGAAAGAAACCCCAATCTCACCCAAGGGGTTAGTCCCTGAAATCTCTGGGAAGAAAAATTGGAAATTAGGGACATATTGATGTACCAGGTCCTTTAGGTATCTGCAGCTTTTTAAAGTCTTTTCTTTCTTTCTTTAAAGTCAATCTTAAGGCAAGTCTAGAACCCAAATGTCTGCTTTTGGAACAGGAAAACATAAGACTGTCTCCTCTCCCAAGCTCTTGAGCCAATTCTGTTCCTTATGCATAGTGAGAACACATAGTGATCTACCAACGAGGAGAATCTTGTGCAAAGATTTCAAGCTTGAGACTTGGGTTACACTAAAAAGGACACCTCCAACAATTCTATTTGTAAACATTTTTACCTTTCTTCCAGGTCCAGCTCAAAAGCCACTTCTTCCATGGAGTCTTTCCCCAACCCCTTCCATTTCCTGTTGAAACAAATCTTTCCTTCATAGTTCTTATAATATTTTGCCCAGGCCTCTTTTTCGAACTCATCATCTTCTCTCTAATCCCTTAGTTACTTGTTGATGTAAACTCTAGTCAATGAAAAATCTTTATTTATAAACCTCTTGAGAGCAAGATTTTTTTAAACTAATTCTTTTTTTTAATTAAAGCCTTTTATTTTCAAAATGTATGCATGGATAATTTTTCAACATTCATCCTTGCAAAACCATGTGTTCCAAAATTTTTCCCTCCTTCCCCCCCACTCCCTACCAAGATGGCAAGTAATCCAATATATGTTAAACATGCGTAATTCTTTTATACGTATTTCTACAAATATATTGCACAAGAAAAATTAAATCAAAAAGGAAAAAAATAAGAAAGAAAACAAAAAGCAAGCAAACAACAATAAAAAGGTGAAAATACTCTGTTGTGATTCACATTTAGTTCTCACAGTCCTCTCTCTGGGTGCAGATCTTTTACAAGATCATTGGAACTGGCCTGAATCATCTCATTGTTGAAGAGAACCACATCCATCAGAATTGATCATCATATAATCTTCTTGTTATGTTGTATAATATTCTCCTGGTTCTGCTTGTTTCATTTAGTGTCAGCTCATGTAAGTCTGAGAGCAAGATCTTATGCTTACTTAATTTTATCTTTTGTAAGTTAAATGAATTTGTCATATAATAAGTACATGCAATAGGTACTGAAGACCAGGTTTGAACCAAAGTGCTTTGACTTTAAAGCTGGTTGGTTGAATTAAATTGCTGATTTTTTTTATAATCTTGAAGATAATATCTACTCATCTATTGTCATTAGGTTTGTGCCTTCATGGTCATATCATATCAACCAGAAACAAGGATTGTTTAAAATAATAATTAATAATAATAATAATAACAATGGGTGGTATTTATAGAACACTTGGAGATTTGTACAGATATACTTTACATATAGAAGCCTGGGGTAGTGAAAGCTCTGTCTTCTGCTGTTCTCAAGCATCCTTTGTCTATACTTGCCCCTGATGCCTACAGGGCTATGCAGTGAATAACTTGGGTTTCCAGACTGCACACTTCATACTTACGGACTACAAAGGATGCTCTATTATTCTTTCTTTGTCTCAAAACTCAAGGTTTCCTCAGTTCCCATCCTCACACTCCCATTTCCTGTGCAAACTCTGATGTATCCAAAGGCTTGGGTGTGGAGGTTTAAAAGCACTCAAGTACAGGCCAGCCTCATGGTACGGCCCTCTGGATGACACACATTTGACGGGGTGCCTCATTTGACCCTTGAGAATTCTTTTTAAGGCTTGTTTCTATTTAAGGCTTTCAATATTGTCTACGTTTCTCTTGCATCCTTCCATACTCTGCTTGTGGCTAAGAGATGGAAGTCTCCTTGGAGATGAACTAATTCACTTGGAGATAATCTAATCCAACATCCTTATTTTATATATGAAGAAATATAGCCTATGGTGGTTGGGACCTAATTAAGATCATGCAAGTAGTCTCATAGGCAGGATTTGAATTAGGATTTTCTGTCTCCAGAGTCCTTCTTCCCTCCCTCTTTCCTCCATTATATGATGCAGAACATCAGACCAATATGGGGGCTGTGGAAGGAGAGGGAGTTTATAAAATGGAAGTAAATAAATATCCAGAAATAAATTTATGGTATCAGGTTGGATATCATTGTTCTGATGCATCTTTTTATTTCTTTTCCTCTCTGCGGTACCCTTAGGAGGAGCCCTGAGCATTGTCAGAATGCTGGAGCTGGGGTTGGAGTTTCTAACTCAAAGTTGAAAACAGATGGAAAGAGAATGCCAGGATTAATACAAAAGGCATGTGGGAGAAAGATCAAATGCAAAAGGAGAATGAATATGTTTTCAGTCGAGCTCTGTGCTTCCTTCAGAAACAGATTTGGGGGAAGTCAGCTGGAAGGGGATCGCACCTCTTGCAAAGTAGTCTAGGACCCTGGAGGATAAGCAAATACTGTCATCTTCCCCCACCCAAATTAGCACAGGGTGGGTTCCATCTTAAATTGAATTTGGTTTCTATTGTACACATCAGAAACTTTCCTTTCTGGATATGTAATATTAATTTTTGCCCTTGCTTCCCTCTCCTCCTCTCTCCCCCAGGGTCAGGCTTGAGCTCCCTCATATCCTGGACTTGTTCAGAGCCTTAATCCTTTTCCCTTTTGACAGATAAGGCACAGAAGGGTGGTAATACTTGGAATTCAGGTTGTATTTTTCTTAAATCTAGTTCTTTCTTCTGATCCTCTGATTCCTTTCCCATGTCCATATCTATGGCCCCGTTTTGGAGAGAATTCTGGATTTAAGAGAAGGGGAAATGGTTGGGGCAGAAGGGATAAAAATTACTAAAAAGACAGAAAAAGTATGGGAACAGGGACAGTAACTCTCTCTGTAAAGGATCATAGACTCAGATTTAGACTTGAAAGAGTCACCTAGTACCCACTTTCTTATGGGTTGTAACCCTATATGGGGTATCATCACTAAATATGGAGATCATAAAATTATGATTTTTTATAACTAAATATTTGATTTGTTTTCCTATTTTATATACTAATATGCTTGGGATATCACGTAAAAATTTCTCAGGTAAAAAGGATTCACAGTGATAAAAGTTTAAAAAGCCCTGATCTAATTTAACCCCCTCTTGTTAAGTGAGTTTAAGTGACTTTCCCAAGGTCATTTAAGTTGAACTTAGCAGAATTTTGGAATTAAACTCAGGTCTTCTGGCTCCAAAATCCTATCTTTTTTTTTTTTTTTTTTTTTTTAAATGAGCATGCTAGTAATAACCTATTTCATAGTGGGGGGTGTATGTGGTAATGGTAGTGAATGGAGAATTTTAAGAGATGGAAATGGAAAAAGAACCATTTCCCTTTTTTTTTTTTTCTGGAATGGATTTGTAGGCAAATGATCTTATGGAATATTGTCAGAATACTTTAAGGAAAACAGGAGGTTTGTATGGTGCCAAATGAAATGATCAGAGTTTTTCTCAAAAATATCACAAAGCAATCTTCCTAATTGTTTTACACACAACTACCCTTCAGCTATGCTGCTGTTGGCTCACAGGAACCAACCATGAGGAAAAGGCCAATCAATGACTGGTGAGATGTTTGCAGACCAGAACTACCCATAAATTGCTTGAAAAGGAACTGGAAAAGATCACTCCGTACCCAAACAGAGAGAAGAATGGGGAGGTCGGAGCAAAGACATGGAGATTTATGAATGTAAATAAAACTGTGGTGTAGCATGAAGTCTGGAGACCTCACAGCTTGAGGAAGCCAGTTAAGGAGCCCTAGGCTGCCCTCTGAGGAGATTCCTGCCTTGCTGTGATTACCTGAGGCTCATAGAAAGGTGGTATGGCTTTCACATGTGACCTTTCCTGTGTTAGCTGGTTCTCTATGAATGTGTTATATTTGCCGGAGGGCCAGATGGAAGGTTAGCAGGCTTCTTCATATAATAGGAATAAATTTCAATATGGGCACAAAAATATAATAACAATAAATGAAAATAAGGCAGTAACTAATTGTAAAACCTTTATTCAAACTATCCCCTTTCTTTTTTGTTTTAGAATTATTCTTTTTTCAATTATTTTATATTTTCAATTATAGATGTTAACCAGGAAGGGGTCTCAGAGATTCTTGTCCACCTCCTCCATTTTACAGATGTGGAAACTGAGAGCCAGAGTTCCAGGGCCACACAGATCATAAAGCAGGTCTCAGCTCCTTTAGGAAGCCTTCTTTGAATTGTCAACCCTCAGTGACCTCTGCCTCCTTTGAAGTCCTGTGATGTTGGGATAGCTAGGTGACACAGTGGATAGCAGACTGGGTCTGGAGTCATGAAAACTCAGCTTCCTGAGTTGAAATCTAGAATCAGATATGTACAAGCTATGTGAATCTGGGTGAGTTATTTAACCCTCTTGCCTCAGTTTCCTCATCTGTAAAATGAGCTGAAGAGGAAAATGACAAACTATTCCAGTGCCTTTGTCAAGAAAACCCCAAATGGGGTCACAAAAAGTTGGACATAACTGAACAATAACAATAACAACTATGTTGTTTCCTGGCTCCCACTCATTGGGTTCTTAGCATCAACTGCCATTTTTGTTTATTTTTTATTCATTTGCCCTATCTTCCAAATAGATTTTACTGGAGGGTAGGACCTTGCCCTATACTTTCTTTACACTAACACACAGAATCATGTTCCATACCCAGCAGATATTCAAAAGTGTTTTTTCATTGTTGGAGACACAGTGTTATGATCTGTTGTATTTGAAGAAAACACTGCTGACTATTGAGAGAGCTGGTCTTTCAGAATGAAAAGTCTTTAACCCCTCAATACGCTCAGCAATATCATTTTATTCCTTTAAATCCACTTCTTTGGCTTTCCTACAAAATTCTAGTTGAGGCCGTCAAGATGGTTTGGAGTTCTTCAAAAGCTATGGAGTTAAACAATCTGGCAAGTCTTACTGAGTTGGAAAGAACCTGAGACAGATTGTGTTTTCTGTCAGCCTAGAACAGTCTAGCTAATTATGGGGAAGCCCTGAAAGCTGCCTGCAGAAGTCATATAAATACATGCATGTATGTATACAGATATGTATGTATTACTGCTTGTGTGATTTTGTACAAGACACTTAGCCATTCAAATCCTAAGTGTTAACCATCTGTTAAATGGAGGTATTGGACAAGATAACCTTTGAGGTCTCTTATAGGTCAATATCTATGGCCTTTGAAATAAGATCATGACTGAGTGATAAATCCATCCATCAATCCACACACATAGACCACATATATTTAACACACACACATACATATATATGATTTACAAAGAAAGGCAAAAATATAATCCTTGTCTTAGAGGAGCTCACATTCTAATGGGAAGACAACATGGAAATAGCTATATATATGTATATATACACGTTTATTATGTGCATATCTGTAATATAGATTTATATGTACATGTACATTATATATAACACATATACATACACACACATTTTAAGGGAGGAGACAATACACAAATAACTATACACAAACAAGATATGTGTACACATTTCTATATGTACATATACAGAACACAAAAATATACACCTGTATATGAGAATATCTTATGAGATATCCTATATATAGATATATATGTATATGTCATATATGTATATGTATGTATGTGTTATACATTATTATAAGAAATTATATATTTTTATATGTAATATGTATGAGATATATCCTTAACTTTTAAATATATAAGACATGATCCTTGGAAATTATGATCTAGTGAGAGAGATATGACAGACATAAATAATTCTAGGGCCAAATGATAAATTCTTAAAAGAAATGCAAACAAAGTGTCGCGAGCTCTGATAAAGGAAAGAGAACTTCTAACAGGGGGATAGGTGAAGGCTTTAAGGATGAGGTAGCATTTAGGGTTAGTGTTGAAGGATTGTTAGTATGCAGCAGGCAAAAGTGATATGGGTAACTGTGGGAAGAGAGAGGAGAATAACATTTCAGGTATAGGGAATGGAGTGAGTAAAGGTAGAAGTAAGAAAGCTCAAGATGTTACAGAATCATAGAATGTTGGCTCTGGAAAGGATTTCGGAAATTATCGAGTTCAGCTCTATCATCGGACAGATGAAAGAATTAGGGTAGAACAGATGAAATGGCTCGTCTAAGGTAACAGTCAGTGGCAGAACTGGGAATTCTGTTAATATAGACTGTAGAATTAAGGGGAGATGAGATTTGGGGAGGGGATTGTCAGTCTGTGTTCAATGCCCTTCTTGGATTACACAGGGTGCCAAATGCAATTAGATGACTGGTTTCAAAAATGACTAAATGGAGGGTTGTACATTTTATATCAAGAAAATGTCATCACTAAGAATTTGCTTGCTTACTTCTTGACTTCATTTTTGAAACATTCTTCACATAATTTTCCACTAAAATGTGGAAAATTCACCCTTGTTTTTAGGTCACTTTTGCCATCCTTTGGGCTTTTTAAGGAGGCAGCTAGGTGGTGTGATAGATAGAGTACCAACATGGAGTCAGGAAAGCTCATCTTCATGAGTTCAAATTTGATTTCAGACAAACAAATGATTCTCTTCCTCTTCCTCTTCTTCCTTCTCTGTCTCTCTGTTCCCTCTCTACTTCTTTCTCTCCTTTTCCCCCCTTCTTTTCCTCTTCTCACTTCCCTCCTCTTTCTCATTCTCTTCTCTCTGTCTTTTCCTTCTTCCTTTCTCTCTCTCTCTCTCTCTGTCCCTCCCTCCTTTTCTCTGTCTGCTTCTATCTGTCTCTGTCTCTGTCTCTGTTTCTCCACCCTCACCTCTCTTTAGTTATATCTTTTAATTTCTCTATGGGGGCAACTAGGTAGTGAAATGGATCGAGCTTGGAGTCAGGAAGGCTTACCTTCCTGAGTTCAAATTTGGCCTCAGACATTAACTATGTGACCCTGTGCAAGTCCCTTAATCCTATTTGCTTCAGTTCCCTCATTTGTAAAATGAGCTGAAGAAGGAAATGGCAAACCACTCCATTATCTCCACCAAGAAAACCCCCAAAATGATGTCATGAAGAGTCAAATACAACTGAAATGACTGAATAAGAAAAACTTTTTGGGGGGATAATTTAAAATCACATGACATTCCCTTAGAGTGAAAGAAAAATGTCTTGTTTTTAAAACTGTAGGTTAATAGGAAATTCCCCATTTTCCACTTCACTCTGAACCATCTTTTACCTGAGATTTCCTTTAGTACAGGGAATTCTCAGAGTAGAAATTCCCTCCCCTAATGCAGATTGTCAACTTTATGTAATTTATTGTTTTGAAGATTTACCTGGAAGCACTGAAAGGTTGGATGACTTGTCTAGAGTCAAATAGCCAGTCAAGTTTAACAAACATTTATCAAATAATTTCTGTGTGCAAGGCACTTTACTAAGTGCTAAATTCACAAAGAAAAAAACAACAACACAGTCTTTGAGGAGCTTATGCTTTAATGGAAGAGACAATGTGCAAATAATTATGTACATATGTGATATGTATAGATATATCATAAATATGTATGTACACATACACACATATTTCTTGTTCAGTCATTTCAATTGTGTCCAACTCTTTGTGACCCCATTTGAGGTTTTCTTGGCAAAGCTACTGGAGTGATTTGCCATTTCCATTTCCAACTCATTTTTACAAATAAAGAAACTGAGCCAGGGTTAAGTGACTTGCTCAGGGTCACACAGTAAGTGTCTGAAATTGGATTTGAATTCATGAAGATGAGTCTTCCTGACTCTAAGCCAAACATACACACACACACACACACACACACACACACACACACACACACACACATTTATAGAAGGTAATTTCAGTGGGAAAGTACTAATAATATGGGGAAGAAAAAAAGGATTTTCTCAGAGGTGGAATTTGAATTGATAAACTATCTCAGAGAAAGATTTTTAGTCCAGACTTTCCTAACTCTGAGACTGGTCTTTTATTCTTTATATCTTCTACCTCTCTAGGAAATTCTGGAATGAATTTAAATTCTTTACACTAAAGTTGGTGAATCTTGGGATTCTGAAGGAACTAGGGAATTCATCTTTCTCTTTTGCCATTCATAAACCCTTCACATATGGTTTTTGTATTTATTTTATTTATTTGTATTTATCTTAGAAAAATACCTCATAATTATACTTCCCAATGCTGGGTTTGTGTGTACAGGCCCCTTGGTGGTGTCTATTTATAGTGCATGGGGCCCTCCTTGGTGGATTCCTGGGAAGACTCACTTGGAAGCCAAAGACAACTTCTGGGTGCCTCTTAAGTGGTGGCTGATGTTGATTAACCTAACTCTCTCCCATGCTCCTTAACTCTATAGCCTCTGAACAGTTTATAATCAATTTTGTCTGCTTTTATACATGTGCTGCCTTCTAAGTATTTTAAAACTGTTTTCAGGGTCTATGGCTTTGTCATGTTAGATTACAGACTCCTTTAAGGGCACGGAAATTGGATTTCTCTTTCTTTTGCCTGTTCCCACATCACTTGACACAGGGTATTTCATCTAGTGAGGCATTCTATGAGTGCTAATATTCAAAGCCAAAGCACTAGTAAATAGGGTGTCAAATTTAGGCGTCCTGGAATCATGGAAAGAGGGCTGGATCTAGTCAGAAAACCTGGGCTTGGGTTACAGATATTAGTTCATTTTACAGATAAGGAAACTGAGCCATGGTGAGGTAAACTGGTGGACTAATTCTTATAGAGCGAAAACCCAAATCTATGTTTGTATAGCTAGAAAATGACAGAGCACAGGATCAAATTAAGGTCTCCTTATAATAACAATAACATTGCAAAGATAAGCAATTTTGAAAGACTAAGAATGCTGATCAATGCAATGAACAAACATGATTCCAAAAGATAGATGATGAAGTTCACTCTCCACATCCTGACAGAGAAGTTATCCTGACAGAACAAAATAAGACATGCCTTTATGGACATGGCCAGAGGGAGAATTTGTTTGCTTGACTGTATGCTTATTATAAGAATTTTGTTTTTCTTTTTTTTTCAGTGGGGGAGAAGAAAGGGGGAAGAGAGAGAAAATAGATTTTTTTATAAATTAAATTTTAAGAAAAAGAAAAATGAGCTTAGATTTCCTGACTTTCAATGTGGTGCTTTGTCCATGGCAAAAGATCATAGTCCTCAAGCTGGAACAAGCTCTAGAACTACAAGGAACATCAGAGGTAACTTACTCCATCTTTCTCATTTAATAATATGAGCAAACTAAGGGCTAAGTTTGGCTAAATGATTTGTCCAAAGTTATGCAAACATGTGTGAAAGATAGGATTTGAAGCCAGGTCCTTTCACAGGATTATTGTAAGGATCAAAAAAGGCAACAGATGAAAGGTCCTTTGATTATCTTTAAAGACTCTGAAAATGAAACCTTCAGTGACACTTCCTTACTTCCCTTCTGCTTGTACACTCTGCAAATGCCCTCAATCTTTATTTGTGTATGGTGTTTGGGTTTGCACAACAAAGATTTGATTGAGAACCGCAACTTCTATCAGTTCTCTTAGGGCTGGTTATCTGCAGTCATCCTGTGACCCAGAGGACTGGCTGGATTCAGCATGTTTCATCCAGATGTTTGGCATCTTGTAGGCACAGCTTGTGTGAAAAGTTAATCTTATTGAGACAAGCATTTAGTGCTTATGGTTGAGTTGTCTCAGTCTTCCCTTTATATTACCAGCCTGCCTGGGAATCCTCCAAGGTGGGGCTATATGTGTTTAACACAGCGTATACAACATTACACACAATTAGGTGCTGAATAAATGGGTTTTGATGAAGTAGGAGGTCAGTCTTGTGGTAGTTTAGGTTTTATATTAGAAAAAAAAATGAGACACTAATTTTTGGCTATTCAACTGTTAACAAAAGGGGATTTATTGAGAATAAAGACATAAAAAAGGATAGGTGTTGAGAACCAGTGAGGTGACTAAGTTGAGTGGAATTTCCATAACATGCATCTGCTAAGAATCCAAGATGCCCCATAGCTTCTTGTGACTACCTTATAAATCAGCTGATGAAGAGATATTATTCTGAGCTTTTGGTCTACTGAGCCAACCAAGTGTCCACTGATGTCTTAATATCTCTTCAAGGAAAAATCAGCAAAATTAGAATTTAAAAGAAATCTGTTTGAGGATGAAATGGAAGTTTACATTTAGTTCCACATTCAATGAATTTGTTGTTGTTTAGTTGCTTTCTCATGTCTGATTCTTTGTGACTCCATTTAGAGTTTTCTTGGAAAAGATACCAGAATGGTCTGCCATTTCCTTCTCTAGGTTGTTTTAAAGATGAAGAAACTGAGGAAAATGACTTGCCCAGAAACTCACAGCTACTAAGTGTCTGAGGTTGACTTTGACCTCAGGAAGATGAGTCTTTTTGATTTCAGACCCAGTGCTCTATTCACTATATCACCTAGCTGCCCATTCAATAAGATCAGTGTTTATTGTCTTATTTTACCTCCATAGAATTCACAGATTCCAATGCATAAATCCCCTTTTCTTCATTCATACTTCATTTCACATAGCTTCTGCACTTGCTAAGGACCTTATCATTTCTTGTCTGGACTACTGCAATAGCCTTCCAATTGTCTTAATACTTCCAGTCTCTTCTCTCTCTAGTCCATCATTAGGTATGATGTAAATAGGATGCTCATGTGTAGGTTAGATTATTTGGCTTCTAAGATCCTGTGACCCTGGTAGTCAGTATTTCTTTCACTGGCATTTTTTCAAGCAAAGGCTGATTGGATACTTGTTGGATTTACTTATTTATCTAGGAATAGATTGGACTATTTGACATTTGGGTTCCCTGCTATCTCTGAGATGGTTGATTTTGTGATTCTGAATGAAATGCCTTGGAGTGTATTTAGTTCTTCATCACTGGAGACCTTCAAGCAGAGCCTAGGGAATGTTGTGGAAGGGGTTATTATTCAAGTAATCAGTTGGTCTAGATGGCCTTCGAGATTTCTTCTACTCAGTTCTGAAATTTTATAACTCCATGATATGAATTTCATGTGCACAATATCATTGCTCCCTCTTCTCAACACTCCTAAAATATTGTTCGATTTCTTATGTAGTTTCATTTTGTTTAATAATTATTTGTGTATATATCTGTTCTTTCATATTAAGATACTATTAGGATGGAGTGACTGAGGATTTGAGTCAGGTCAGAAAAGTTTGCTTCTTCTCCTCTCTGTCCAGTCCTGGAGATAGGAGTAACGACATCCTTGTAGGGGTATTTGTTCCATCCTTGGCAGCTTAGAAACCTCAAGGTGTCCTGGATATGCTACCTCTCCTTGTAGAGTATATACAGGTGAGGATACCTTCCCGCTTTCATCTTTGCCTTGTTTTGGGTATAGAAATCGTTGGTTAACTTTTGCTCCACTGCTGCTGAATTGTAAGCTCCTTAAGAGCCTCTAGGATTTTATCTCTCTTTGTGTAGTGTATATAAAGCTGTTCTCTGATAGGTATTATCTGACATTCTTGGTTTCAGTGGAATTAAAGTATGCTTGCCTTTTAGAAAGAAATGTTCTGGTGATATAAGTGTTAACCCATTCTTTCATTTCTTTTCATTTTCATTTCATTATTTTTCATTTTTTAATCTTTAGGACATCACTTTCAAAACTAATTGAACTAGAGACCATCTTTGGGTTGGAAATATCCCACTGGGTCATCTCAACTAGCACCTGTTGGCCAATACAGCTGTCCCTTACTGGTTTGGTGAATGCTTTGTAATACTGTGAATCACAGAGTTCACCAACTCTGTGGCAGATGCAGTGCATAAATATTTTTGCCTATATCCTTTGCTTGATAAACAGATTGATTTGACCTGTAAGTAGTGAATATAATATTTTCCTTGATGCAGCTGGAAATATAGCAGCCAGACTAACAGAACAGGCAGCCTCTTATTAATGATTGGATCAAGGAAGACTTCATGGAGGAGGCAGTATTTGAGTTTAGCACAGTGCCTGTCTCATAGTAGGCACTGTTTAAATAAAGGTTTATTAAATAATAAAATAATAAATGTTTATTTAAAAATGAATGAATATAA
This sequence comes from Myrmecobius fasciatus, assembly GCA_023553655.1. Taxonomy (NCBI): domain Eukaryota; kingdom Metazoa; phylum Chordata; class Mammalia; order Dasyuromorphia; family Myrmecobiidae; genus Myrmecobius; species Myrmecobius fasciatus. The sequence continues at coordinate 122,750 of JAJPUD010003481.1, forward strand.
TTTAAGAAATAAATTGCAATTCAATAGATGGGGTGAGGGAGAACATTCTAGACATGGGAATAAGGGAAAGCAAAGGTATAGAGATGGGAACAGAATGTTCACAAAGTAAAGAGTGATCCAGTGTGGCTAGAACAAAAATTGTAGAGGGAATATGTTGATGAAAACCATTATATTGGTCTGAGAGTATAGAATATTCCTGAAGAAATTGAGTTTAGGAAACAAAAGCTGTTTTCATACTTCTAAAAATTGCATATAAGTATCTTGATATAATATATACTTTCATAATATTTAAAATGGGAAATATTATGAGGATCAACATTTCTTTTCAGATGCTCTATTCCCCATAATGTATGGAAAATAGTGTGAGATATATTGATTTAGAAACTTCTGAGAGTCAGTGACCTCATAGTTGTCCACTCCTATGAAATTACCATTTCTTTATCTTAAATTGGACCAAGATAAAGTTTCTTGTTAACTTTGATCAGCACAATAAGCTGAAAACAGACTGATTGCTTACAGTACTGGGAAAATCAACGAAAAGAAACTTCAAAATGACCTTCATTCTAGAAATCCTGTCAGTTTGAACATCAGAGAATAAACAGACAGGACACATATTTAATTAAGCAAAAAATTTAAAAGGCACCTTTTTCTGTTTACATGGCTAAAATGATCCAGGTTTTATATTTTCCAATAAAATACTTTCCTAGGTTGTGGCTGAGATAAAAGCAGAGGTAAAGTGACTGCTCATTTATGCTAGTGTAACAACTTTGACAGATGGAATAAAACAAAACAAAAAAAAAACGATAATCCTAAATCTGAAGTGTCAGTTTAATTAAAAACATCCTTGAGGCTGCAAAGTATAATGAAAGAACCATTGGACTCATGGAATCAGGAGATGGGTACTCATCCTGACTCTTACTAATTCACTGTGTGACCCTTGCCAAGTCACAAATCTCTTTCTGCCTCGGTTTCCTTTTTAGTAAACTGAAGAAATTGAATTAGGTTTCTTCTAGTTTTCAAATTTTCTAAAGTCTTAATTTTTTTTTTTAAGACTTACTTTGAATATGCAAAGATAATTTGCTAACAGGGAGGGGCAAGGTGTGTACAGAGGCACTCATGAGACAGAAAAGATGTGTAATAGGGAGTGGAAGGAGTGGGGTGGGGGGAAAGTAAGAGATGCCAACAAAAGAATTAATAGAGATCTACTTAGATAATGATATGCCTTTGTAGCTTCTCATAGAATCTTTCTTAGGAGTTGTAAGGCACCCTACTAGTCATCTGTTCAACTTCCTGCTGTAAGAAATTCTTCTAAAATTACACTGACGGGTGGTCATTTAGTCGTTGTTTGAACTTCCAGTAATGGGAAGCTCATTTCTCCACTACTAAGCTTATTTCAAGATTCAGATAGCTCTGATTGTTAATGTATAATGTATGTGTGTGTATCAGAAAGAGAGACAGACACAGAGATAGAGATAATGAGACTTTATAGGGAAATATATATATTTCTTATTCACCCTTCTCCAAGAGAAATTTTGATTCCAACTTGGAAAGGAAGCAGTAGAAGGGGCCAAGGACTTGAGTGCTCGGTTCTTGAGAAAGTGGAAATCTGGACTAGAATGATCTGATCTCTTTTTCTGCCCTTGTCCCACCCCTCACTAAATATTGCTGTTCTAGGCACATTTTGTTACACAAAAGACAATCACAAATAGTGAATGGTATTTAAGAATTTATCTCAATGAATAGCAAATGGAAATCAGAGAAGTTAAACAGATTAGATTATACCAGAAAATACATTGAGTGAATGAGCTCTCACTGGAGCAAGATATCTCAATTCAAACAAGAAATAGGCTCCAAACTCACCCAAAGGGGAAATTCTTGCAAGTATTTAAGGAGGTAAACTGGGAATCAGGGAGGTGTTGAGATCCAGGTTCCCAAATGCCTCTTGCTTTCTCCTCACTTCTTTAAAGGTTTCTCTCCAAAGAGAGTCTAGAACTGGGTGGTGTGTCTCTTTTGAAGATGGAGAGAAGAATTTCTTTTCTAAAGCTTTCGCACTTTGTCTGTCACTTAGGTAGAGAGTCATCATACTCTTCATCAATCCAGAATCATTCCTAGTCACCAGCACTCAGATTTGGCAGTCTGGTGAAGCCTGTTTTTATATGAAATACATGTTTTTTATATAAAATGCATAGGATTACAGAGGAAGCTAACTGATATACACTCTTCAAAATATCTTAAAAACAAGTTGATAGACCCTAGGCTTAAAACCCTTACTAGAGGCAGGCCCATGATAGGTGAAATTGATAGAATGCTGAATTTAAAGGCAGGATGACCTGAGTTCAAATCCTAAACAAATCACTTCTCTCAGCCTCAGTAAATATCCTCATCTGTAAAATGGGAATAATAATTGCTATGCAATGTTGTTGTGAAAATCAAATGAAACAATATTTGTAAAACACTTTGCAAGACTTAACGTGTTCCAAGATGACAAATATGGAAATATGTTTAAAAGGATTGTACATGTTTATTTTACATCAGATTGTTTGCTATCTTGGGGATGGGGGAGGTAAGGGAGGAACGAAGAAAAATTCAGGACGCAAAATCTTACAAAGTAAATGTTGGAAACTATGTATTTTGAAAAAATACTATTGAGAAAAAAAGATCTATTGTGCCTTGTAAATACTAGCTATTACTATTATTAGCAATTATTAGAATGATTAACTATTATTAGAGATTGGTTTCCTCCAGATAACATTAACCTAGTACTCAATATTCTTTATGTAAAGTTGTTCAACTATTTATGAATCAATTTAATTTTTACTAATACTTAACCCGTACTTCTCCATCTTGACCACAAGGTTAGTACCTAAACAACTAAATTTTTCTTAATATATTTTAGATTGTTTAGGGACTTTGAGGGACAGGCAGGCCAATCAGTGATGCTAAAAGCAATATGCCTTTATTATGGGTATGTTTTCTTTCACATAAGGAACATTTTGATTTTTAACTTGAGCAATCCAATGTTGTGGTGGGCAAGGAAGGAGGGAGAGGAAAGGGGAGAGGGAGTCCTGGTAAAAAGTTAAATATAGATTCATGTTTTACTCATTAGAGGCCATGGGCTTTGGCCCATGATCTTAGGGTCAAAGCAGGAAGGAGGAGAATCTGATGATCCTGCAAGTGGCTGCTTTCTAAATATGATTTCCAGGTTATTCCAGGTGTTAGATCTCTTTCCTCACACAGCTATCACAGCTCAGGTGTGTATCACAGAGGTGGAAAATGGGGGGTTTTATAGGGAAGGAAGATATTTCTACCAGGTGTGTCTAATTAGTTTTACATTTTTTTGGTGTCATGAGAGTAGGGCACTAGGAATTGGCTAAAGAAAAGTCTGCTATCCTATTAGGTCTGGAAGTTCCTATATATAGAAGGAAAGCAGCAGGACAGGATTCCTACAGAGGGGATGTGCTAGAGGTATAGATTATATCCTCCCCAAACTAGAACAAGGCTATATAAATTTTTAATTAAAAAACACTTAGTGCTTAAAACTTTATTATTTTTATTTTGTTATATTGTAAGGCAGAATCTTTTTGGATGGCCCAAGTAGAGAAATTCTTAGTTATCTGTTCATAAAGTTTTACCAGGCAATCATCCACCTAGACCATCCTTGCTAACATCAACCCCCTTCTACCTGCTACTGTGGGCTCAAAAATCAGTCAATATTAACACAACTTCTAGAAATGGAGCGTCACTGGATCAACTTTTCTTTTTCTGAAAACCACTTACATTTTTGCTGGGTCTCCCTATTAGAATGCAAGATCTTGATGTCTTTGAGAACTGTCTCACTTTTGCTTTTTCATTTCTAGAATTTATCACAGTATCTGACAGATCATTAGCACTAAATAAACACAATTGAATTCATTAGTTTATCCACAACAAACATTTTTTTCCCCCCAAAGTAATTGGGATTAAGTGACTTGCCCAGGTTCACAGAGCTAGAAAGTGTTAAGTGTCTGAGGCTGGATTTGATCCTTGTGACTTGAGAGCCAGTGCTCTATCCACTGTGCCATCTAGATGCCCCCCACCCCCCAAAAAACTTTTAATACCAAATGGGCGCCCTTCCCCCAGGGAGAACCTTTGAACCTCCAGCCCCTCATTGTGCATTTGTGCTTGATGAGGAATAAGCTACTTGTCATATTAGCTTAAGCAAAAATATAGTCATCAAGGCAAAATATGCTCTTTTCCCCCCTACAATCACACGATGTGTTCTAATACAAAATTGAATTGTCTATCTTGTCTCCATGGACTTGTTAACACCATTTCCTTAAAGACATCTTAGTTCTAGAGGGCCCAATTGGAAGGAGACATTTTTGAGACAAGGAAGGGGGCAATCTTAGGTTCAAAGACCCTTTAAAGGGTCAGTAAACAGATTTCAGGGGGTTTGTGAACTGGGAAAAAAAAAAACCCTACAACTTTATTTTTGCTGACCTCAAAATGAAATAGAGCATTTCCTTTAATTATAAATGTAAGCAACAATACATTATTCTGAGAAAGAGGCTGTAGACTTCACCTGGCTGCCAAAGGGGTCTATGGCCCCTTTGAATTTGGTCCTTCAACTGACCTGCTAAATGACAAATTACAACATGTGTCTCTATCTTGGCATCCTGATCTATAAAGTGAGAATGATTACTCTTGTCTTGGTGGGAGTGGGGGGAAGGTGCCTATAGAGGAAGGCTGGGAGGAGAAACAGTGGGAAGGAAAACTTTGCTCCCCTCCCCAGGTGATCCCCATCACTGAGGTGGCAGTAAATCTAAGAAACCCTTTTTTCCCCTTCAAATTCTTAGTCATGTTTCATTGGTTCTCACCAACTGGGGCTCCGTATGGAGATAATTCCACAACCATTTTTCTTCCCAGGTGGAAACAATTTGAGGCCTAAGCCTACATCTGTTGCTGCCCTTGAGCTCCCCTGTGTAGTATGAAGAAACCTTTTTAATCATTCGAGAGCCCAGGTCTGGAAGCCAGGCAACATAGCACCAGTAAGCCAGGCAAGGGTCTGTTCTCTGGTCACCTTTGACACTGGGACTGCTCAGGTGTCAGAGCCAGCTCTGAAGAGATCCCTAAGAACTCTGGGACGGTTCTCTCCCCCTTTGCTCTCCCTTCTCCCTTTATCTCCCAGACAACAAAGCAGTAAGCTTAACTTGTCATTCGATATGAATTGCTCCTGGCCTTGGGCAAGTGAGTGGATGACTCTTTACAGGAGGATGTGTCAGACTAGAAATTAAAATTAAATTGCCTTTTGGAAGAGGAAAAGATTTGGTCCATTTTACTTTTTGACTTGTCTAAAGACAAGTACTTGGTTTGTGACATTTTCAGTCCTTGTTTTCTTAGACCAGAAGGAATTTTCTCAACTCTAGTTCATTTCTAGAAATAATTTGGTTTTGGCGTCAGACAATGTTGTAGCTTTTTTTTTTTTTTTTTTTTTTTTTTTAAGACAGCTCAGGACATTTCCTATATGTATCTTTCACAGGACATATATTTGTTAATCTATGCAAAGCCCTGTGTTAGCTGATAATTGTGATAGGGATAATGGGTTAGGTAATACAACATTTCTACCTTCTTATCATTTACACTTTTCTAAGAGGTTATTGGACTTTTATAGTTAACCATAAAGCATAATACAACATGATAAGCACACTAGAGAGTTTTAAAACAAAGTACCATTCAAAGTTTGGGGCTGAGAAAGGTCATTCTGATTGTGAAAATCATGGAAGCCTTTGTAGAAGAGACAGCATTTGAGTAGGCTTTTAAGGAATGGATGGTCAGTCAATATGTGGAGGGAGGATGGGGGACCTCCTGAATAGACTTTTAAGGGATGGATAGTCATTCAAATGTGGAAGGAGGGAAGGGGAACATCCTGAGTAGGCTTTTAAAGGATGGATAGTCAGCATATGGAAGGAGGGAAGAGGAACCTTCTAGGAACAGAGAATAATTTGAACAAAGGCAGAGATATGGGAAAATGAAGGCATATTTGAAGAACAAAGACTAGTCTAGATTGACTCAGAATACTTGGTATGAGGTAGTATGGAATAATTTTGGAAAGGTAATGTTTCTTCAGAATGGAAAGGGCCTTGAATGCTAGGCAAAAGAGTTTCGTTTCGTTTCGTTTTTTTTTTTCTTTTCTTTATAGTCCTTAGGAAGTCACTGAAGATATATGAGCACAGGGTACTCAGAGCTCTGTGAAAAGAAGATTAGTCTGATAGCAGAATAAAAGATGGATTAGAGTGCAGGGTAGGAAAATCTACCAGATGTTATACAATAGATAATATGAGTGCTAATGAGAAACTGTACTACAGTGGTAGTTGTTGTTTGTGCTTTGTTTTTGAAGAGGACCAAAGGCATTTACAGGTGACATCTTGACTCATGGGCAAATGGATTTAAGTGAGTCAGAGTTGCACTCATTCTTTCTTTCAGAGTGATTGAAGTTCAGTATCAAGGCAAGAGTCAAGATGACTGGTAATACTGGGATGCAGTAGTTGACCTTGGAGTCTTCAATGATTGACCAAGCTCTACACAATGGTAATAGTAGGAATAGAGAGGAGGGTTTCTATACCTTATGATCCTTTGAAGTGGTAAATATTAGCAATGAGACAGAAATAGAATCAATAGAACTTAGCAATAGATTTAATATGAGAAGTATGAAAAATAAGAAAAAGAGCTTTTTTACTGGGGTCCAGACAGAAGCAAACAGAAACCCCTCTGGAGTCTATTGGTTCTTTGTTCAAGTGTATTTGGTTTTCCCTTCTGAAAATAGAGGTTTAGGGTTCAGAACTAGGACATTTTTTTAAATTAAAGCTTTTTATTTTAAAAATATGCATAGGTAATTTTCAACATTCACCCTTGCAAATCTTGTGTTCCAAATCTTTTTCCCTCCCTTGCCCCTCACCCTATCCCTTAGATGGTAAATAATCCAATATATGTTAAGCATGTGCAATTCTTCTATACATATTTCCACAAAAACCATGCTGCACAAGAAAAAATCAGATCAAAAAAGAAAAAAAATGAGAAAGAAAACAAAATGCAAGCAAACAACAACAAAAAAGTGAAATCACTCTGTTGTGATCCACACTGAGGAGGACATTTTCTTATTAATCTTTTTTTTTTTTTTTTCCATTTAGGATTACTGTTGTTTGTCCTTCATTCTCCAAAAAGACAGACATCAGGGAAATTAAGAAGCTGAATTTAGAACTTGTAGGATTTCTGAGCTGGGGGAATTTAAGATTAGATCAATCCCCCTCTGAAAGTAGAGGGATGGGACTAGAATTCAGTTCTAAAATTCAGCCGAATGTTTTCTCACCTTATTACACTCAAAGCTGAAGTTAAAGGAAACTTGACTATGGAAACTCACAATTTGTTTTAATTATACAGAGTTAGAAATTCTTCATAACTATAGTTTTCTCTTCCCATGTGGGACTGGGTCAGGGCCCTGTCATTCCCAGAACCAACTAGGCAATAAGTCTCCGTCTCTTGACAGGGCATTGATGAAATTGAGAACAGGAAAGAAACTTAACTTTATCAGGATAAAGCTCATATGACTCTTGGCTTCGGTGGCTGGCTCCTGGACTGTTGCCTGTTCCAGATTACCCTTTTGCTGCTGTCAAGGGACTTTACAACTCCTGGCCTGACCTGACCTATGCATTCTTATCTGAATGTCTCCTGGGGCCAGGGGAAGAACTCTCTCCATTTGGTTAGTGTACCCAGGGATGAAGGTTAAAGGAGATCAATTCTCTGTTAATCCTCTTAGCTAGGAGTGATGCAGGGGGAATTAGATTGAGTGTGAAAGTGAGACTCAGGTATCCCCTTGAGAAGCCTGGATTCATTCATCCAGAATGACATCTCCCTTGAACAGGGACTGTCCCCAGACTTGCCCCTGCCTCCCCTGCTGTGCTCCCAGCCACAGGCCTCCTGCTCTGCCTCCACCTTCCCCACTGAGAGGCTTGTGTGATCCACAGAAGTCTGTGCCCTCTGAGTGACATGCTGTGTTGGGCCAGTGCCCTTTTTGGAAATGGGCTGCTGCGTAAATGACCCCTTTATGACAGAAACGCCGCAGGAACATTCCCCAAAGGGACTGTTTGCTGTGGTAGCTCGGCTAGTTTTTCCCACCATGATTTTGGAATGGGTCCAGTGGAATTGCCATTGTTGTAAAATTTTTAAAAAAGGGCAAATGGCAATGGAATTTGGAGATGATACTAGGTTCTTTCCCCTTTTCTGCCTTTCAGCCTTTCCTGGTCAGGGAGAGCAGAGCTGAGTCTATCTGGGACATTCAGGGTTCTTGTACCCCATATTTTGAATTGTAGAGCCTGGGAATGGGAGGGCTCCCTTGCTATTTTACACAGCAACAAAAAAACCACAACATGAGCAACCCCTGATGTGAACCTCTCTGGACCTCAGCCAGGAGAGCAACTGGAGCCAGCCCCCAAAATAGGCATCTTGCAGGCACTTTTTTTGGAGGGGAAAAAATAAATCTGAAAAAACAAAACCCAACAACTTAAAAACTTCTACCCAAGAGCAGTCATGAGATTTGCGCATTTCAAGTGTTGCTTCTCTTCAGGCCAGGCTGAATTCTCTGTGCATTGCTGTATAATCAGGTGATAAAGGGCACAAGTGTGGAATTCCCCAGATTCTCCTGCTGATTGATTCAGATCATTGTTCTGCTGATGTCTTCTCACAGATCATCCTTCTCATATATATATATATATATATATATATATATATATATATACACACACATATACATACACACACATATACAATATACATTATGTATATATATACACTCACACACATATATATATACATAAGCACTTGTATGTATATGCATACACATATAAACACATATATACACACATAGTATGTATATATACATATATATACACTCACACATATATATGAATATAAACATAAACATATCTATCTATATTCATATAGATAGATATGTAATGTAGATGTTGTCTATCTTACTAAAATTTATGCTATTCCTTCAGGGCAGAGACTGCTTTGTCTTCTTTTGCATTCCCAGCACTTAGCATATATATATATGTGTGTATATATATATATATATATATATATA
>JAJPUD010003481.1:131967-209603 GCA_023553655.1 Myrmecobius fasciatus
TAGTGATTGGCACCTACTGGGTGTTTAATTAATGCTTGTTGACTGATGGACTGGTTAGTGATTGGCACCTACTGGGTGTTTAATTAATGCTTGTTGACTGATGGACTGGTTATCCTGAGTATTTATTTGGTACTTTCACTCATCATGGATATTTTTTATTAATTGCTTTATTTTACTTTCACAATAGCAGGAATAAAACAAAAGGAATGTCCATAGATAAAAAACACAGTCCATTCACACCTCTTAGCACAGACTATTGGTTCTTTTTCCAGCTTAGCCCTCACAGTCATCATCCAGAGGAGTAGCTCCTGTGGACCCCCAACATCTGTCAACCAATTGCTACCTGCAGACAATGCAAGCCAGCCTATCTGAAGCATCAGGGCACATTGAGGAAGAAACAGGAGACAACATGTACCAGATGAGTCAAAGACCTTTACCACCTTGATAATCATCCTGCTAAGGACATAGGAACTGTTACCCAGCAGCAGCCAGTTATTATCCAATAAAAGGTAAGGTTCTGGGGGAATAGAAAAGTTTCAAGGACAATAAAGGAAGATCCAGGACTTTCTTTCTGGGAAGTGGAGCTTTCTAGACTTTTACAAATTAGGATAAGGGCAAAGAGAAAGGAGAATGGGAGCAGAGGTGGAAGGAATGCTAAATGGGCAGCTTGGAAATAGAAGTCAAAATTTGTTTAGTTGAGAGTTTTCCCCCTTGTACCACCTCCCCCCAAAGATAGATCTGAATAAAGAGCAGAATACGTTGGAATCTTATTAGAATAGGAGAGTACAACATTTATAAGGCAGGCTTGTCTGGGAAGTTATCAAAAAAAGGTTAATTGTGAGAAATATTAGGGAACCCTCAATATAAAGGGTGATCTGGTGCCCAGTTTTCCTCCTTCCCTTCTAGCCCCACCAAGAATCTGAAGAAACACAGATTGGGTTTGATGCTGATTGTTTGACCCGAAAGAATAGTTATCTTTGTAGCCCTTTACTCATATCCGAAAGTTTTTATTCTGGGGGTGGGAACCACCTGAATAAACTTAAGTGTAGTTTGCATTTTGGGGTTCAGAAATGTGATTAGGGACAAGGTCAGAAAATGGAGCTAGACTTGGAAACAAGAAAGAAGGAAATAGGCATTTATTAAGTTCCTACTATGTGTCAGGTAAATATGCTAATCATTTTACAAATATTTCATTTAATCCTCATAACAATGCTGTGAGATAGGTGCTACCATCACTCCTATTTTATAGTTGGGAAAAGTGAGGCAGGAGTTAAGTAGCTTTGCCCAAGGTCATACAATAAGGAAATGTGTAGACCAGATTTGAATTCGGATTTTCATGGCTCCAGACCCAATGCTCTATCCACTGTGCTACCTAGGTGCCTAGGAATACCCACCTTTGATATTTATTAGCTGTGTGGCCCTAGCAAGTCCATTTATCTTGATGGACCCTCAGTTTCCTCATCTTCAAAATGAAAGAGTTATATTTTTTGATATCTAAGATATCTTAGATTCCAGTTCATGGATCCTATAAATCCATGATCTTATCAGCTCACACAGATACTCACATAGATACAATGTGAGGATGGGGTATGAGAAAGTCTTTATTTTACCCACTACAAAGTACCCAAAGGAATCTTTAAACAAATAGCAATTTCTCATTAGTATCTCCCTCGGCAAAAGTAAAGAGACTTTGGGGAAATGCTGAAAAATAATCTCTATTCATCTTGGATCTACACTGTCCTAGGAGCTTATGACAATATCAGGCTGCCAAGGTTTTAAGTCTCCCTGAACTCTCAGGGCATAATGTTAGTCCACCAGCTCAGTTGCATATGATGTTGTTGGTAATCTTCTCCCCACCTCCTTGAAAGAACATAATGCTGAGGAAATCACTCCATCTTTGAGTCTTGTGTCTACCTCTCAAACTCAGGGATTTGCCCCTTGGGAACCCTTGAGGTTCCATGGAAAGACTATTCTCAGGGATCTCATTCTCTGACCTATGCTCAGAAAAAGAGACCAAACATCAGAAGACATCCAGGATGTGGAAGCCTTGGAACTGCCACCGGGATGGACACAGGATGATCATTATGTCACTTTTCTTTACATCTAGAGCTTGCCTTATTCTGATATAGATTTTAAGAACTCAGAATCTCCTCTGTGCCTTCATGATAAATCAGTGAAGAACTTTGATGAAGAATGTCTATGGGTTTACATCGTTTATCCTTCATGCCTTCAATGCATTCACTTTTCACCTTTACCTTTTATGTTCCAGGATGGCCTTGACTCAAATCCATATGGGGCTTCAGGTTGAGAAGTGGAATGAAAAAAGACATTTGTAGATCATGGAGAAGTTAATAAAATAAGGGTGACTTAACAATAGCAGAGAAAAGACAATTAGCAAGGATCTGTTACGGTTTCAATCAGGTGTGGCTTCCTTGCCAACGTATTGGCCATGTTGGTCTGTTGGTCGGGAAGACCCTTTGCATGTTAGTCTTTTCTACTTGGGCTATTACAAAACTTGTCCTATGGTGTTTATTAACATGAAACAAAACAAATTGACATTTGGAAAAATGATAATAGACTGAAATTGACCTGGACGCTTGAAGTCATTATTGAGTCAGTCTCTTAAAACTGTGAATTAGAGCCATTCTGGCTTAATGAATAAGTATCCAGGTGTCTAAGAAGCTATTAGGGGGCAAGCTTGGATGGAGGGAAACTGCTTAGTGGCAGATAAACTGAGGCAGAGCCAGGACGTTCCCAGGGGAGAAAAGAGTGACTTTGGGATTAAAGAACTGGATAACTTTTTACACATGTGGCCTTGACCTTTTTGAACCCTTGTTTCTTCATCTATAAAGTGTGTTGTTTGGATTAGCTAACCCTTAAAGTGTGGCTGCACTCTTAGATTTGATTTTTAGTCAAGATAACCAATACTCAAGGTGGATTATAGCAGAAAAACCAAATAAAACATTCCAGGGTGAAAAAAAAAAAGTAGACGGCATGACCCAGGAAGCTTCCAAAGAAAAACTCCAGAAAGGCATATTGAGTTTTTTAAAACAACACTCTTCAGCCTAAGTGCCCCATGACATCTGTTAACCCAAGAGCTGGAGGTGTTTTCTGAATAGGCGCTGTGTTTATGAGAGGTGAGAGACTCACTCGATATTTCTCTAGCTTTAATTCAAAGATGAAAGAATGGTTTTTCATCTCTTGTAATTTCCATAGGGAGTGCACAGGCTGGGCTTGGAGGATACCACACATCCAGATGAAAAGGGAATGATTTAATTAATTATAGTGAGGTTTTCAAATAGCTGTGGACACAGCTATTGGGGGTCAGCTCCTTTCAAAATGCTGCTTTTGAGAAAAGCAGGAAGAAGATGCCCATAGAATTGACTTATAAAATGTTAGAGCTAAAAGTGACTGTCTGCTCTAAACTTCCCATTTTACAGGGAAGGAAACAGAGGCCCACAGAAGATAAATGGCTTGTCTAAGATCATATAATTAGTAAGGGGCAGATTCTGGACTTAAACACTGAGTCTTCTGTCTCTGTATTAAGACCAGTGCACTTTTCCCTGAGCTCCACATCCTGTCTTGCTAGGTTTTGATCCCAATTCTAATACTTTTTCTAACTTTGTAACCATAGGCACATCATTTAATCTCTTTGAGGAAACCTTACTTTTCTTATCTGTTAAAAAGGGGGTGGTTGGATAGAGCACCGGCCCTGGAATCAGGAGGACTTGAGTCCAAATACGGTCTGACACTAGCTATGTGACCCTGAACAATTCACTTAACTCCAATTGCCTCCAAAAAATAAAGGGCGGGGGAGAATGATAATATGTGAAATCTACTACCTTCCTCACAAGTGTGTGGGGAAAGCCCTTTTTTAACCTTAAAGCACAAAGAGACAGTGCATGGAGAGTCAATCTTGAAGTCAAGAAGTCCTGGGTTAAAGTCTCAATTTTTTTTTCCTCAAAAATATTTTATTTTTCCAAATACATGTAAAGATAGTTTTTAGCATTCATTTTTATAAGGCTTTGTATTCCAAATCTGTTTCTATCTCCCTCCCTTATCTCCCCTTTCCTCAAGAAGCAAGCAATATGATATAGGTTATATATGTAAAATCCTTCTAAACATATTTCCATATTTGTTATATTGTACAAGAAAAATCAGAACAAAAGTGAAAAAAAACATAAAAAAAGCAAACCAAAAAATATGAAAAAAACCTATGCTTTGACTCACATACAGTCTCTATAAAGTTCTCTCTCTCAATGTGATTGGCATTTTTCATCACATCTATTGAAATTGTCTTGATTCACTATATTGAGAAGTCTCAAGTCCATCACAGTTGATCATTACATAATCTTGCTATTATTGTGTACAGTGTTCTGGTTCTGCTTACTTTACTCAGCATCAGTTCATGTGAGTTTCTCCAGGCCTTTCTGAAATCATCCTGCTCATCATTTCTTATAGAATGATAATATTCCATTACATTCATATTCTGTAATTTATTCAGCTATTTCCCAACTGATAGGCATCCACTCAATTTTCAGTTCCCTACCATTACAAAAAAAGGCTGCTCCAAACATTTTTGCACATGTGGGTCCCTTTCTCTCTTTTATGATATCTTTGGGATTCAGACCCAGTAGAGACACTGCTGGATTAAAGACCATTGGGCATAGTTCCAGATTGTTCTCCAGAATGGTTAGATCAGTTCACAACTCCACCAACAATGCATTTCTCACTTCTGATATATACTAATTATATGTGTCACTGGAAAAGTCTCTCAGTGTCTCCAAACTGTATAAGACTACACATTAGAGAAGAGTGTTCTCTAGTGTTCTTTTCATTGTATCTCTGACTAGGAAACCATGAGCTTTCACTTCAAACTGCAGGTAGATATTACTGTTAGAGGCAGAGGAACTTCTCATAAAGCTAGAAAAAGAAGCTGCTTCTGGTTATCTGAACAAAGACTATAGCTACCTCTTGATATCTCTTGATGGGCTTCACAATGTTTTTCATAGTAAATAATTCATGAATATCTAATGAATATTTATTTGAGTGGAATATTTTCCATCCCCCTAGTCAGCCCCAAACTTTGATCTGTCCCTGGTTCTGAAATTTTGTAATTAGAAATTAATTCTTTGAAGTGAAAAAGTTATTACCTTATCCATGTTTTTCAACCCTCTAGGGAGAGACAGCTTATGAAGGAAGCCATTATCTTCCATTTGCCCAATTCTAACTTCTAAGGAATTACTTTTTTCAGTGAGCTTTTGGACTTCTTTTTCATTTGGTCTATTTTTTAAGGATGTGTTCTCTTCTGTGAATTTTTGTATGTCTTCTTCCATTTGGTCAATTTTGCTTTTCAAGGCATTCTTTTCTTCACTGGATTTTTGTGTCTCTTTTTATCATCCGGTCTACTCTGTTTTTTAAGGTGCTATTTTCTTCAGGTTTTTTTTTTTGTGCCTCCTTTACCAAATTATTGACTAAAATTTCATGATTTTCTTATATCTCTATCATTTCTCTTCCCATTTTTCCTCTATGTCTCTAAGTTGACTTTTAAAATCTTTTTTTGAGTTTTTCCATGGCCTGAGACCATTCACAATTTTCTTTGAGACTTTGCAGGAATTTTGACTTTGTTATCTTCTTCTGAGTTTGCATTTTTTGATGCCTTTATTGTCTGTGGTCTGAGAGCTCTGGAAACTGCCATTGCTGCCACTAATTCAGTTGCCCCAAGGCCTAATCCTAGTTTGCTAGGTCTGGGTCTGTGCTGGACTGTACTCTTCTTTCACCCTGGTGCAATAGGCTTTTCCTTCTGTCTTGTAAAGTTATTTTGAGCTGAAAAAATGGTTTCATTTTTTATGAGTTTTTCTACTCTAGAATTTATTTAGATCCCTTATTTAAAGTTATTTGGGGGCTGGGTGAGGCAAATCCCTGCCTTTACTCCACCATCTTGGCTCTGCTTTTGAAGGACAAATTGTTAAATTTTCAGTCATCATAAAAAATGTGCAAACGCCACAAATCAAGATGATTTATTATTTTGTTGATTATCTAGAGTTAAGAAAGTGATGGAGAAAATGTTGATAATATAGATTAAATTTAAGAGTCTATGGGGGTAGTTGATGGGTACCAACTCTGAGTCAGGAAAAGACCTGAGTTCAATTTTAGCTTCAGATACTTTCTAGCTTTGTGACTCTGGGCAAATCACTTAACCCTGATTGTATCCAAAAAGAAATTTCCCTGAGGTCCTCAGGGTTAAATGACTTGTCCAGGGTCACACATTCTTGATACCCTAAGTGCCCAAAGGTATATTGTGAGCGCAGGTTGGTTTTGTTTTTTGTTTTTCCCCAGAGCTGATGTTAAATACTAATCAGGATATCGCTAAGGTGGTAGATTCAAGAGATGTGAAGAAAGAATAAGATTTTGCAGCTGACTGGATATATGGATTGAGGCAACCCATAAATAACACCCAGGTTCCCTCTCTCCTCCAGCGTCAAGACTGGCTTTCTCTCCTACAACCCCACAGTATGACTTATAGCTCATGGCAACTGAAGCAGCATGCTGGTCTATCTCAGTGTTAAACATGATAACTGAAACAACATGATCTATCTCAGTGTTAAACACGATAATTGAAACAGTATGGTCTATCTCAGTGTTAAACACAGCAACTGAAACAGTATGGTCTATCTCAGTATTAAACACAGCAACTGAAACAGCATGGTCTATCTCAGTGTTAAAACAGCAATTGAAACAGCATGGTCTATCTCAGTGTTAAACACGATAACTCAAACGGCATGGTCTATCCCAGTGTTAAACACAGCAACTGAAACAGCATGGTCTATCTCAGTGTTAAACACAGCAACTGCAACAGCATGGTCTATCCCAGTGTTAAACACAGTAACTGATCCAATGATCTTGTGATGAAGACAGCCATCTACACCCACAGAGAGGACTATGGGAACTGAGTGTGGATCACAACATAGCATTTTCACTTTTTTTGTTGTTGTTTTCTTGCACTTTGTTTTCTTTCTTATTTTTTCTTGTTTGATTTGATTTTTCTTGTGCAGCAAGAAAATTATATAAATATGTATGCATATATTGCACTTAACATATTTTTACCATGTTTAACAGATATTGGATTACTTGCCATGTAGAGGTGGGAAATGACAAGTCAGTCCCCTGGGAATCCTTCCTAAGTTGGAGCTTTGGGAGTTCTTTATTCTCCAGCCCCTAATTAGAGGGGTAGAAGGTACTAAAGTAGTGATGAAGTGTGAGTACCAAGGCTGATGCAAACTCCCAGGATGATGAATTACCTGATAATGAGTTTCCTGGAGCCAGGATGGAGTCCATTCCAAAGAAGTATAAGAAGGCTCCTTCCACCCCCCAGACAGTACTTGGTACCTAGTAAGCACATAATAAATATATTTTTAAAAATCTCTTCATTCACTTAAAGCCAGTTGTTCAAAAAGCACAGAACTTGTAAGGCCAGACTTCAACAGGATCTGGTCATAACACATTATGCCTGTCTCTATTTAACTTCTCCTTGAATCCAGACAGATCCCATAGCATGGGGTCAAAATTGTCAGCTTCACAAACTGATTGAGTTCAGCTGTTTGGCATGACACCATGGGTCACTGTGGGGTGATCATGGAGAACTGTTTAAGGAGTATGTAGCTAGTGGGGCCAGGCAATGAAGAACAACACAGATCAAAATTAAAACCATGGTGAAAAGGAGAGAATGGTCATGTGGTTATCAGTGAGGAATCTGGTCTGGAACATTGAAGTGGTAAAGTCCAGCTCAGCTGGAGAGTGTCAGGGGCCTTTTGTGGTTTGGGGGAGTCAGAGTCTGGCCTTGGGTCCTTGGACTGATTGCTCAGGATTCTTGTTTGGCACTGACCAAATGATTTGGAGGGGCTTTTTGGGAAGTCTTGGGTGAATCTTGGACTTGAAGAACGGAAGGCGCCATGCAAATGGAGAACTCTTTTCACACTAGCTAACAGTTCCCAGATTTCTGCCTCAGAAAATGGGAAGCAGAAGAGGATTTTCCATAGAAGGTTCAGTTATTCAGAATTTCTCTGCTTTCTGACAGAAACATAGGACAGGGTAAAATGGCAGATTTGCTTCTTTAAGTTAATGTAAATCAATTGAAGACAAAAAGTGTTAAATCTAGGACAACAAACAGCAGAATGGTAATTTCTAAAAGTGAGAAAAAGCTCTGAAGTTATATGGAAATAAACAGAACTGTATTTTGTGTCCTTTTCCTGGGGAAGTTGTAGGTAGAGCTTGGAGATCGTGAAGATTTATCATACAGAATCAAGAAATTATTGAGCTAGGAGAAAATCAGGATATAGAACTAAAAGAAGCTTTGGAGATCATCTGGCTCCTTCCCTTTAATTTTACAGTTGGGGAAACTGAAGTCTAGTCATGTGAAAAACTTAGACAAGGCAAATTTTAATAATTACAGATTCCAAAAATTTCACAGCCCACCAACTTTGACCTATATGTAAAGTAGTTTTCTATGACAAGAGGTCATCAAGCCTTTGTTAAAGACCTCCAGTGAGGAGAAACCCACTGCCTCTGAAAGAAGTCCATTGATAATTGTTAGAAAGTTTTTTCCTTAGATCAAATTAAAATTTTTTTTTCAATTTCTATCCAACCCATTACTCCCAGTTTTGCCTCTAGAACTAAAAAGATGTCTAATTCCTCTTCCAATGTGACAGCCTTTTAAATACTTGAAGATAGCTATCATGAGCTTTAATTTTATCTTTTCTAGGCTAACCATCTCTAGTTCTTTCATTAGATCTTTCCATGGCATGATCTCTAAGATCTTCACTCTCTCAGTTGCTCTTACTCCAATTTGTCCTTTCTAATATGTGGTGGCAAAAGTTGAACACAACCTTCCAGATGTGATTTGACCAGGGCAGGACTACCACCTCCCTAATAACCTCTAAATGGAGCCTAAGATCTCATCAGCTTTTTTTGGCTGCCATATTGTTCTGTTAACTCCTGTTGAATGTGTGGTCCATCAATATTTCTACATCTTTCTTCCCCAAACTATCTGCTTCTCTAGCCATGCTTCCTTATATTTATCTTTTGAAGTTCAATTTTTGAATACTGGTTCAAGAATTTATACTTCTTTCTATTACATGTTTATCAAATTAAATTCAGCCCAATATTTTAACTTTTAAAAATCTTTTTAGATCTTGATGTGTCATCTTTCATTTTAACTATCTCTCTCAGCTATTTACAAATTTTATAATGATGCTTTTTCCCAGGTTATTAATTTAAAATTTACTTTTAAAATGATTTAAAAATGTTAAATAGGCACCCCAGCATATTCTTTTTTTTCCAATTTGATATAGAACCATTCATAACTGCTCCTTTAGTCATTCAGCCATTTCTGAATACAATGAACTATATAATCAATTTCATATCTCAAGGATAAGCCAAGAGCCTTATATATAAAAGAGCATTTTATCAAATGTTTTGATAAAGCAATATCTACCACATTCTTTTATCTATCAACCTTGTAAACCTGTCAAAAGAAGAAATGAAAGTAGTCTGGAATGATGTATTCTTGATAAGGATAGTTTTTTGAGAATATAACTTCTTTCTCTAGATTTTCACTGACTATCCTTTAAAAATTAGGGTTCTTCATCTGTGGTCCTTGAAAAAAGTTAATTGTATTTTGATTTAATTGGTTATTTTTGTAATCTTATATGTTTGATTTTTATGAATTTTAAAACATTTGGGGAAGGATCCATATGCTTCATCAGATTGCCAAAGGCAATCCATGACATAAAACAGCTTGAGAATTTTTGCGTTCATATGTTATAGAATTTTGTAAGAAAGTAAAGTTGAATGTATTGGTTTAGAATTTGAAGACTCCATTCTTGTCCTCTTTTTTTGGGGAGGAAATAAGAACTTTTACTCTTGCCCAATCTTTTAATACCTCTTCTATTCTGCATGATCTTTAGAAGACTACTGATGGAAGCTTAGCAATCCCATCTGCCAATGTTTTCGGTACTTGAGGATATGATTCATTTAGGTCACTTAAATTCATCAAGGGCACCAGATGTTCTTTTATTATCTTCCTACTTATCTTTGGGATAAATTCACTGCTAGATACTTTTGTTCCATCCATTCCAATTTGAAGACGATTTTCTTTGGCAGAAAAAAGACAAAAAAAGTTGAGTGCCTTCTTTCTGTCATCCAATTATTCCTTGAGATTAGAAATTGTTTTTGTCTTTGTGTTCCTAGTGCCTCATATAATGTTTGACATATAGTAAGTAATTAATAAATGCACATTTGATGATAATAAATTTATAAAATTTATAAAATTATCTTTATTATCTCTTTGTTCCATTTAAAAAATTTGTTTCTTTTGTTCTCAAAGGCAGCCTCTAAATTTTAGAGACCCTGAAATCTATAAGTATCTGACTTGTATAGAGTAGTATAGTTAATAAACTAGTGCCAGTTGTCAATCAGTCCCTCAATAAGCACTATGGGGTGTACTATATGTTCAGAGAAGATTATCACCTCTAACTTCTTAATTCTATTCAGGTCTGTTCATCCACCTGTCTACCTGTCACTCAACCATCACTTGTGGTTTCAAGAAGCTATAGCTTTCCCAGAAGTCACAACCTGGTAAACCACTTTGGCAGATGGGCTAAATCAGGTTGAAGATAACTAGCAGACCTCAAAACTATCAGTGAATTAAGGAGATCCCTACTTCAAACATGTGAAGACTTATCTTGGAAAATTATGTAGATGAGAATAATTTGTTCCAATGACCAGAATGATGATTGAAGCAGGTTCTGTGGAGCACTTAGTATTTGATCATATAACAAAGATGCCAAGATTATCCACTATATTTTGGGCCATCATCAGTTGTCTCAACTTTTCTCTTGTCACTGGATTTTGATGATTCTAGAAGAGAAATTGAGGCTGATGACTTTATACAACTCTGCCTCACTTAAATCCAATTCACAAGTGAGTTAGAATATCCCCTCCCTTGATTTCATTAGTCCTTTTCAAAAATGAAGGATCTGTTCCTTACAAGTAAGCTAGTAAAGAGGAAGGAGAGAAAAGGGCCCAAGTTTGGGAAACACTTATCCTTAATAGGAATTAATGGATGAAATGCACAAAAGGAGACTGAGAAGGACCAGTTAGATGAATAAAAAAGATACCAGGATAGAGTAGTATCACAGAAATCTAGAGAGAAGAAAATATAAAAAAAAAGGTGACTGACATTGTAAAAAGACGCAGAGAAATCAAGAATGAGGACTCTGAAAAGATCAGTAGATTGAAAATAAAAAGATCATTGGTGACTTCTGAGTTGTGACTAAAAAGATAGAGAGCCAGACATTTTCTCCAATCCTTCTTATCTTTCAAACATAGCTAAAATCATAATTATGTACAAGAGATATCGGCAGAGATTTGGTGCTTAGACAGACCACTTGTCCTGCTTCAGGGGAAAGGAAATAAGAGCTTTCAGAGACATCTGAGACCCAGAAAAGTAGCAGAGCATGGAGCCAAGGTAGAGATTTGATGGCAAATGGGAAAAAAATTGACCATAGGGAATGTAAAACTCAATAATAAACTGCATAGAGACAAAGGAGAATTCCTTCCATAAAGAAATACTCTATCTAATTTTTTTTGCAGAAATTTCTATTTATTTTTTTAATATTTATTTTTAATAATATTTGTAAAAAAATGAGTTTTGCGCTTTCTCCCTCCTCCCAGTTTCTCTTTCACTCATTGAGAAGGGAAGCAATATGATATCATTTATATATGTGAAATTACACAAAACATTTCCATATTAGCCATGTTGCAAAAAAAGGCAAGGAAAATAAAGCTTTTAAAAAATGCTTCAGTCTGCACCCAGAATTCATCAGTTCTCTCTCTGGAGGTGGATACGCATTTTTCAGCATTGGTTCTTTAAAATTGTTTTTGATTATTGCCTCAGAGTAAGTAAGTCTCTCATAGTTGATTATCATTACAATATTACCATTACTATGTACAGTGCTCTGGTTCTGTTCATTTCATTTTGCCTCTGTTGATTTGTTTTTCCAGATTTTACTGAACCCTTACTATTTTCATTTCTTATAGCATAATCGTATTCCATAACAATCATATACCACAACTTGTATAGTCATTCCCCATTTAATGAATATTCCTTAAGAAATTGGTGTTTTATTTTTTTACATAATAGATTTTTATTTTCAAAATATATGCAAAGACAGTTTTCAACATTCACCCTTGCAAAACCTTGTGTTCCAGTTTTTTTCTCCCTCCCTTTCCCCCATCCTTCCTTTAGACAGCATGTAATCCAATATATGTTAAACATGTGCAATTCTTCTATGCATATTTCCACAAATATCATGCTCCACAAGAAAAATCAGATCAAAAAGGAAAAAAAAATGAGAAAGAAAACAAAAAGCAAGCAAACAACAACAAAAAGTGAAAATACCATGTTGTGATCCAAATTCAGTCTCTATAATCCTCATTCTGGATGCAGATGGCTTTCTCCATCACAAGATCATTGGAACTAGCCTGAATCACCTCATTGTTGAAAATAACCAAGTCCATTAGAGCTGATCATTGCATAATCTTGCTGTTTCTGTATTCAATGTTTTCTTAGTTCTACTTACTTCACTTAGCATCAGTTCATGTATGTCTCTCCAGGTCTTTCAGAAATCAGCCTGCTGATTATTTCTTACTCAACAATAATATTCCATAACATTCATATACCATAACTTATTCAGTCATTCCCCAACTGATGGGCATCCATTCAGTTTCCAATTCCTTGCCACTACAAAAAGGGCTGCTACAAACATGTTTGCACATGAGGGTCCCTTTCCCCCCTTTATGATTTCCTTGGGAAACAGACCCAGTAGAGACACTGCTGGGTCAAAGGGTATGCACAGTTTGATAGCCCTTTGGGCATAGTTTCAAATTGCTCTCCAGAAGGGTTCACAACTCCACCAACAATGTATTAGTGTACTAGTTTTTCCCACATCCCCTCCAACATTTATCATTATCTTTTCCTGTCATCTTAGCCAAATTGTAGTGATACCTCAGAGTTGCATTAATTTGCATTTCTCTAATTAATAGTGATTTAGAACATTTTTTTCATATGACTAGAAATGGTTTTAATTTCTTCATCTGAAAATTGTTCTTATCCTTTGACCATTTATCAATTGGAGAATGACTTGTAATTCTTATAAATTCAAATCAATTCTCTATATTTTAGAAATGAGGCCTTTATCACAACCCTTAGATGTAAATTTTCCACCCAGTTTTCTGCTTCCTTTCTAATCTTGTCTTCATTGGTTTTGTTTGTACAAAACCTTTATCACTTAGTACAACCAAAAGTATCCATTTTGCATTTTATGATATACTCTTGTTCTTCTTTGACCATAAATCCCTTCTGACTAAGAGGCAGACAATCTTTTGTTCTTCTAATTTGCTTATAGTATCACTCTTTCTGTCTAAATCATGAAGCCATTTCAACCTTATCTTGGTATAGAGTGTTAAGCGTTGGCCAATGTCTAGTTTCTGCTGTACTCTTTTCCAATTTTCCCAGCAATTTTTGTCAAATAGTGAGTTCTGATCTCAGAAGCTAGGGTCTTTAAGTTTATCAAACTTTATTTATTGACTATCATGTCTTGTGAACCTAACCTATTCTACTGATCAACTATTTTATTTCTTAATCAGTACTAATTGGTTCTGGTGATCATTGCTTTATAAGATAGTTTCAGGTCTGGTACAGGTAGACTACCTTCATTTGCATTTTTAATTAATTTCCTTGAAATTCTTGACCTTTTATTCTTCCAGATGAACATTATTATTGTTTTTTCTAGCTTTGTAAAGTAATTTCTTGGCAGTTTGATTTGTATGGTGCTGAATAAATAAATAAATTTAAATAGAATTGTCATTTTTATTATGTTAGCTTGGCTTACCTGAGCACTTGATATTCTTTCAATTGTTTACATCTGACTTTATTTGTGTGGAAAGTGTTTTGTAATTGTGTTCATATAGTTCCTGACTTTGTCTTGGCAGGTAGACTACCAAATATTTTATCTTATCTATAGTTATTGCAAATAGAATTTCTTTTTATCTTGCTGCTGGACTTTGTTGGTAAAATATAGAAATGCTAATGATTTATGTAGATTTATTTTGCATCCTGCCACTTTGCTAATGTTGTTAATTGTTTCTAGTAGTTTTTTTAATCGACTCTCTAGGATTCTCTAAGCATATTATCATATCATCTGCATAGAGTGATAATTTGGCTTCTCCATTACCTACTCTAATTCCTTTAATTTTTTTCTTTTCTTGCTGCTAAAGCTAACATTTCTAATACAATATTGAATAATAATGCTGAGACTGGGCAACCTTATTTTACCCCTGATTTTATTGGGAATGCTTCTAGTTTATTCCCGTTACATATGATGCTTGCTGATGGTTTTCGATAGTGATGCTGATCACTTTAAGGAAAGCCCCATTTATTCTTATGCTCTCTAGTGTTTTTTATAGGAATGAGTGTTGGATTTTGTCAAATGCTTTTTCTGCATCTTTTGAGATAATCATATATTTCTGTTAGTTTGGTTATTGGTATAGTCAATTATGCTAATAGTTTTTCTAATATTGAACCAGTCCTGCATTCCTAGTATAAATCATGGTAATGGTGTATTATCATAGGGATAACTTGCTGTAATCCATAATTAGCTTTTAAAAGAATCTCCTTTTGCATTTGGCCAGTTGAACTTTTAAATGAGTTATTTTGTTCATTGGATTCCTCCCCCCCCCCCCATTTCACCAATTCTGTTTTTCAAGTTGTTTTCTTTTTCTATTTTGCCAAATATATTTTTTTAAGGAGTGATTTTCTTCAGACAATTTTTTTGTTTCCTTTTCCAAAGCTCTCATTTCCTTTTCCCATTTTTCTTCTAGCTCTCTTTTAAGATCCTGTTTGAATTCTTCCAACACAGTCTTTTGAGTTGGGAAGTAGCTTATATCACTGTTTGAGGCTTCATCTAGAGACATTTCACCTTTAGCATCCTCAGGGTTTGAGGTCTGTTCTTCTCTGTCTCCATTATAGCTATCTATGGTCAGAGCTCTTTTTGCTGTTTTATTCATTTTTAAATGTTGAGGTCTGCTCCTAAGGCAAAGGGGAGATTTGTCCCAAGTTTCCTTTTCTGGGTGGATGTGGCCAAGTCCTGCTTGTTATGCTAAGGTTCAGGGACTCACTATTTGCCTTTTGTATTTGTGTTAGAGCTCTCACAGTTAGTCTGCTGATTCACTGCTTCTGAATCAGGACAGAGTAGCCAACACTGCTGTATTTTGGCTAAGGGCCTCCCACTGTATTCCCATGGCACAGAGGCCTCTCTGCCCTGGTTCTCCCTGTGTTGCTTCTGTGCTAAACTGCCTCCCCCCTGCCTGATTGAGACAGATATTTCCTGAAGTTCTTCCAAAATATATTCTGCTGGAAATTTATTACACTCCAAATATTTGTGGGTTCTGTCACTCCAAAACCCATTCTGAGACTTGATCTGGTGTTGATTCTGAGGGAAACCAGGAAGAGCTCAGTCAAAGACCTGCCTCCTCTCTACCATCTTTGGCTCCAGAAATTGGCATTTTAAAGAATGAAACACAATAGGAAAAAAAGAGGATTGAAAAGCAAGGCAAAGATATAAAACTGTGTTTAGTAGAAGTAATTCAAAATAGATATCTTAGAATTTTTAATTCCATGAGGAACAAAGAAACTAAAGCAGAAATAAATATAAAGTCCATGAATCAAGTCAATGAAAGTCTAGAATAGATAGAAATGAAATAGTGAGGTTATATTATATGCTAACAAATCTAAGAAAACAAAAGAAGTATAAGAATACAGTAAAAAAAATAAAATAGCCTATCTAGCAGAAGACTAGTAGATATCTTCCATAATTCTGCTTCAGAAAAAAAAATAGAATTAGCTGTAACTACCAAAGAAAGCAACTCATGGTCCTAATGGATTCACAGGATTATTCTATCAAACTTTTAAAGTGAAATTAGAATGAATACTACACAAATTATTCTCAAAGGTGGAGAAACAAAACATTTACCAGAAGAACTGTAGACCAATATTACTAATGAATATTAAAAATGAGATTAAATGAGATTAAAAAAATCTCAAATTAAATGAGATTAAAAAAATCTCAAACAATATCTGGTCAAACAGATTACAGCAACTCATCCAAGAAATCATTCATTGTGACCAATTTGAATCTATGCCAGAAGTGTAAGGATGGCTCAATATTAAGAAAATAATAAACATAATCATATTAAAAACAAAACATTCAAAAACAAATGATTATTTCAAACCTTTAACCATATATAATCATCATTTATGCTAAAAACCCTATGAATTAGTGGCAAAGACATTTTAAAGATATCATAAAAATATCTAAAATCCAAAATGAACATCATATGCAATATAGGTACATTAATATATTTCCCCAAAAATATAGGGATAAAGCAATGATACCCACTCTCCCCACTACTATTTGTTATAGTTTTGATAATACTAGCAATAGCAATAAAAGAAGAGAAAGAAATTAAAGATAAAAATATAGGTGAAGAGTTAAAACTGTCATTTGCTGATTATATGATAGTATACTTGGAAAATCCTAAAGAATAGCTAATTCAGACAACTAATAGCTTCATCGAAGTTGCAGGCTCTTCAAAATAAGCCCTCAAAAACCCAATAACTTTTTAATTTAATAATTACAAAATCTAAGAGGCAAAAGTAAAGAGGGAAATCCATTCCTAGTAATTACAAAATGCCTAAAGTGGCTAGAGATTAATCTTCTAATGGCACAAAATACTTACATGGTTTCAATTACAAAGTACTCCTTAGAGAAATTTGAATAGTTGGAGGAATACTTGCAGCTCATGTCTGGGCTATGCTAATATAATAAAAATAACAATACTACCAAATTGAATCTACAGTTTTGATTCTATACCAATCAAAATTTGAAAGGGATGCTTTACAAAACTCAACAAAATTTCAGAAATTCACTTGGAAAAATAAAAAAAAATTTAGGCTGTAAAGGGATAATATGAAAAGAGGTAGAGATGAAGGAAGAATAACACTTTTTTTTTTTTTGCTGAGGCAATTGGGATTAAGTGACTTGCCCAGGGTCACACAGCTAGGATGTGTTAAGTGTTTGAGGCCAGATATGAACTCAGGTCCTCCTGACTTCAGGGCTGGAGCTCTATTCACTACACCAACCAGTTGCCCTGGAATAACACTTCTTTATCTCAAAGTATATTACAAAGGAACAATAATCAAAGTCATTTTGAATTGGTTAAAAATAAAGATAGATCAATGGAGCAGACGAAATAAAGGAGAATCAGAAAAAATGGAACTTGGTAATTCTAATAAGGGTTTAGTGTTATTGTATGTATGTGTGTATGTATATACATAAATAAAAACATATGTATAAAACCCTAAAACATTCCCCAACAGATAAATGATCAAATGATATAAGCAAATAGTTCTCAAAAGAATTGCACACTCTTAACAACCATGTGAAAGAAGGCTACAAGTCGTTTATTATAAGAATAATTAAATCAAAACTACATTGAGGCTTAACCTCAAACCCTGAAAAATGGTCAAAAATGAAAAAAATTTAGGAGATATTTTTGGATGGATTATAGGAAGAGGCACACTAATGAACTGTTGTTGGAAATGTCACTTAGTACAAACATTTTGAAAAAAAATTAAAAATCATGCAAAAGGGATTAAAATATCCATGTTTTTTGACCCAGAGATTTTCCCTTTAGATTCTCATAACCTAAAGAGGCAACTGACAAGAAGAAAGTCTCTAAATGCACACCAAAATATTTATCATACTTTTTTTAATACCAAAGAATTAGGATGCATATTGATTAAATAGTGACTAAAATTGTAGCACATGACTGCAATGGAAAATTACTGTGCTGTAACCAGTGATGAAATGCAATGGATACAAAGAAAAATGGAAAAATCTAAATGAACTGATGCAGAGTGATGTAATAGTAGGGAAGCAATAAATACAACGAAGTAAACTAAAAGAATGACTTCTAAAAATAATTATTGCAAAGTTACTAAGAACAGGCATGATTTGAAAGAAATGATAGGATGTTCCCTTCTCCACCCATATGGAGATAGGAGATTTACAAGTGTTGGATATTTGTATATATTTTTAGATTTTTTGATATATTGATAAGTTATTTTTCTCTTTTTTTAATCTTTAAAAATACTATTTGTTAAACCCACCTAAATTCTTAGCATTTCTGTATATTGCCATCAAGTTCAGTAGCAAGAGACAGAAAGAGAAATTCTATTTAAAGTTACTATAAAGAATGTAAAATACTTGCAATTCTACCTTCCAAGATAAATCCAGGAACTAGGTGAATATTATTACAAAACTTTTCACATAAATAAAGTCACATCTAAACTACAGGGAAAATATTAATTGTTCATAGATACACTGAGCCAATATAATAAAATGACAATTCTAAGTAAAATAATCTTTATTCAATGCCATACCAATCAAACTATCAAAAATTATTTTATAGAATTAAAAAAAATAATAACAAAATGTCAAGGATGTCAAAGAAATCAATGGGAAAAAAAAAGTAAGGCTAAGTCATCTAGCAAACCAGACCTCAAACTATTATAAAACAATAATTATCAAAATAATTTGATACTGGTTAAGAAAGAGTGCTAGATCAATGGAATAGATTGGGAACACATTACTTTATAGGAAATGATGGTAGAAACCTAGAATATGATAAGCCCAAAGTTTGAAAAACTTATTTGATGAAAATTACTGGGAAAACTGGAAAACAGTATAGCAAAAACTAGGTATAGAGAAACATCTCAGATACCAAGAGAAGGTCAAAATGGTTACATGATTTACACATAAAAGGTGATACCATAAGCAAATTAAGAGAGTATGGAATAGTTTATTTGTCTGACCTATGAGGGAAGAATTTAGGACAAAAGAAAACGTAGAGAGCATTACAAAATGTAAAATAATTTTGATTATATAAAGTTAAAATATTTTTGCATAAATAAAACCTATGCCACCAAAATTAAGAGGAAATCAGAAAACTGGGAAATTTTTTTTTGCATCAAATATCTCTGATACAAGCTTCATTTCTCAAATATGTAGAGAAGCAAGTCAAATTTATAAAAATGCAAATAATTCTCTAATTGATAAATGGCTAAGGGATATAAACAGGCATTTTCCAGAGGAAAAAAAATCAAAGCTATCCATAGTCATATGAAAAAAATATTCTAATTTACTATTGAGTAAAGAAATGTAATGTAAAATAACTCTAAGGTAACACTTGACACCTATCAGAATTGCTAATATGACAAAAAAGGAAAATGATAATTGTTGGAATAAATGTGGGAAAACTGGGACACCAAAGTACTGTTGTTTGAGTTATGAACTGATCCAACCATTCTGGAAAACAATTTGGAACTATGTCCAAAGTGCTATACAATTGTGTAAGCCCTTTGACCCATCAACACAACTACTAGATCTGTATCCCAAAGATGTGAAGAAAGGGAAAAGGAAAAATCTGTATAAAAATATCTATATATATATATATCTTTTTTTTTTTGTAGTGGCTAAGTATTGGAAATGGAGAGGATGCCCATCAATTGAGGAATAGCTCAAGCTATAGTATTATATACAAACAATGGTATATAATTATGATTGAATATTATTGGGGTATAAAAATGATAAGCAGAATGATTTCAGAAAAACCTAGAAAAACTCATCTGAATTGACGCAAAATGAAGTGAGTAGAACCAGAAGAAAATTATACACAGTAACAGCATAAATATGAATTGTGTGTGACCTAGCTATTCACAGGAATACAATGATCTAAGATAATCCCAAAGGACTTATGTTATCTGCGTTCAAAGAAAGAATTAATATTGCCTAAATACAGACTACTAATTTTTACTTTCTTTTTTTATTCTTTTTTAAATATCAATCTTCTTGTATAAAATGACTAATATGGAAATATTTTACATGATTGCACATGTAGAACCTATATCTGATTGCTTGTCATCTAAGGCCAGGGGAGGGGAGGGATAGAATTTGGAATTTAAAACTTAAAAAAAAAAGGCAAGGTTAAAAAATTGTTTTAACATGTAATTGGGAGAAAATAAAATATGTATTTAAAAATTATTGATTATGTAGGATTCTCTCAGAGGAGGAAGAGTAATGACAATAGAAGAAACAATGATGTAAAAAAACCCCCAAAATATCTAAGTAAAAACTTTTTTTTTGAGGCAATTGGGGTTAAGTGACTTGCCCGGGGTCACACAACTAGGCAGCCTATGGTCACACAACTAGGCTGTATTGAGTGTCTGAGATCAAATTTGAACTCAGGTCCTCCTGACTTCAGGGCTACTGCTCTATCCACTGCACCACCTAGATGCCCCTTGCGCCACCTAATTGCCCCAAAACTGTTTTTTTTTTAAAGAAATCACTGATAACTTTTAAGGCAGAAATTTCAGTTGAAGCTAGAAGCTAAAAGAATGAGAGGAGAGGAAATGGAGACAGTTTATTGATGACTTTCTCAAAAAGCATAGCCATGAAACAGAAAAGAGAAAAGGAATGATAACTATAGCACAGAGATGGATGAACTAAGTGAGAATTTTTTGAGGATGGGTGATATAAAGGTATGGTTATCTGCAGTAGGGAAACAACTTTTAGACAAAGAGAGATTGATGACTAGTGAGAAAATAAAGATGATAGAAGGAGCAATTGACTAGAGGAAATAGGATGAAGTATGATCAGTTGTACACATAAAGAGACAAGGAGACAGGTGAAAAAGGAAATAGTGTCAGAAAGCATCAGAAGGAGATGAGGAGGGAGAAGAGGAGGGAATTTTTGGCAAATGGCCTCAATATTTTTAATAAAATATAAAGCAATGTTCTCAGCTAGAGAGTCAGGGAAAAAAACATTAGATAGTTTGAAAAGAGATGAAAAGGTTTGGGAAAGCATATATGGTGAATAGGATAGGAATTGATTAAAGAGGTATTATAAAAGAATTGCTTTGTTTGAATGAATGTCCAATTGTGATTTTGTAACATAAATTTGTCATGAAACAACATGGTTTCGTTATTTTTTTTCTGGTTTTCCGGTTACTAATATGTGAATAGGAATAATGGGAATGGATGAATGATGAAAGTAATTCAGGCAGAGACATTTCACTTTCAATATCGATTCTATTCTTTTTTGGATCCTCTTCTTACCCTAATAGAGACATGTTAAAAACCTTTTTTCATGGCCCCAGCTTTCCTTGTCATCCTCTACCCATTCCAGATTTCTGCATTCCTCATGCTTCTTACAGAATAGTGCTATGCTTTTGTTACCTATTATTGTTTCCATTTTAAGTGTGTTAATATAAAAATTAATGTGCATTTCCTAAACTCTTTCCTGTGGATGAAAACTATCAGGAAATAGAGAC
This sequence comes from Myrmecobius fasciatus, assembly GCA_023553655.1. Taxonomy (NCBI): domain Eukaryota; kingdom Metazoa; phylum Chordata; class Mammalia; order Dasyuromorphia; family Myrmecobiidae; genus Myrmecobius; species Myrmecobius fasciatus. Next base: position 153,478 of record JAJPUD010003481.1, read on the forward strand.
ATAGTTTGAAAATTGGGGGAAACCACTGGGAGGCTAACAATTTTTTGTCATGTGGGGGGATAATCAAGAGCTGACCAGATTTTAAAAATTATACTTAATTGAGCCTTACACAAACTCTTGGTTAAGTATGTATCTGTTTTCTTAGTTCTCACAGTATTTTCTGGGAATTGATGCCTAAGGAAACACTGAAACTCCTGTGTATCTGACTTGCCTAGGATAACAAAAGCCAATAATCTAGTGTTAGTTGTAGCTGATCATCACTGGGCAGCTTTGTTATACAAATAAATTTTGTCTGTGCCCCTGGGTAGGGGAAATGGCTTGGAGGAAAGGCATGGCTAATCTCCTGTGGTTCTGAGTCACAGTTACTCTTTAGATTCAGGAGTCTTTATATCCTGATTGGGGAGAAGGGTTTCTTGTATTCCCATCAGAGGTTTATGGGACATAAGAACCAGTAAAGACTCACAGATAATGGAGCCCTGGGAAGGATGATATTTTTGTACCCCTATAGTGTTACTGGACCAGTTCACAAAGCCTTCTAGCCCTGTGTGCATAGTATTATCTCCTTGATTTCCTTTTAACAAAGTACACAAATAAATTTGCTGCCCTACTGGGATTTCATGAAATCTATCTAGGATTTGGTTGTTTTGACTCAATTCAATTCAATAAAATTCATTTAGTAGAATATAAGTATCAGAAAATTTAGATAAGACTACCTCTAATCTCAAAAGATTTGTAATCTAGGGCAAGGGCTCTTAACCTGAAGTCTGTGAACTTAAAAAATTATATATTTCAGCAAAATTGGTTTAATTTCTAAAATTGCACACATACACATTATGTTTAAAAACATTATTCTGAGAATGGGCCAGGCTTATCAGATTGACAAGTGTGATAACAAGAAAAAATCTGAATCTCTGACTTATGGGAAGAAAAATGATGCAAAAAAATCATAGATTTTTATAGTGTAGTTGGAAAATTACAAGATGTCGAGTTGAAAAATATATGTTCAAATCCTGGTTCTGAATTTTACTAGAGTTTACCATGGACAAACTTAATTTCTCTTACCCTGAATCTCTTCATTTCTAAAATGAAGATTCTTAAATTTATTTTTATTACCTATTTCTCAGTGATGTAAAGAAGGTACTACAATGTAAAGAAAGAATATTAAATTTGCAGTCAGAAGATGTAGGTTTGAATCCATTTTGCTATACTTGTGTTACCTTAGGCTGGTCATTTACTTCAGGGTTCCAATTTACTAATTCAATAAAAGAAGGAGTAGGACTAGATTATCAATATATTACTGATAATTTAGTAATATGCCCCACCCATATATTCTTTAATCCTTTCCAAAAAATTATAGTTTAAAGGGATCTCAGAAGCTATCTAGATCAATCCAAGCCTGAATGAAAATCTACTCAGTAACATACCTAGAAAAATTTTTTTTGGAAATGCATTGTTAAGGACAATTGACTATCTCCGAGGCAACTCATTCTGCTTTTTTATGTACATCCATCATAGCTAGCCATAATTTGTACCTCTTTAACTTTTGCTCATTGTTCCTAATTCTGAACTTTCATGTTCTGTAGAAAAAAAAAAAAGGTTTAATCTCATTTCTACACATGAAGCCTACTTCCCACTTACTTTCCTGTCCCAGTCTACCCATTTTTTTTTTTTTTTTCAGTATGAAAGACAGCATAGCAAAATGTAAAGAGCAAGAGATTTGGATTCCAAAGACACAGGTTCAAATTTTACTTCTGATACTTACTGTCCATGTGAACCTGAATAAATCACTTCATATCTTTGGGTATCATTTTCCTCACTGGTAAAATGAGGAAATGAACTAGATACCCTCTAAGACTCCTTCGATCTCTAAATGTGTAATACTCTGATCATAATTAACCTCATGTGACAAAATTGGAGGCTCTTCACCATCATTATCACTTATTCTTAAATTCTGTTCTTAGCAGTGTCCTTCCTAATATGTAGTCACCAGAACTGAATGAAACACTTCAGAGGTGTTTTGATGAGGAGAGCATTTGGTAGGATGTTTGTATCCTTTCTGGATGCTCTAACTCTCCTGGTTAAGTATAAAATCACATTAGTTTTTGGTTACTAAGTCATCCTGTTGAATCATATTAAATCTGTAATTCACTAAAACTTTCAAATATTTTTGAAAAAAATGGTTATCTAATTATGCTTTCTTTCATCTTGTGCTCATGAAGTTTTTAAAAGTACTATTTTATTTTTCCAAATACATACAAAGATAGTTTGCAATATTCACCCTGGCAAACCTTGTGTTCCAAATTTGTCTCTTTCTTTCCTTCCCTCCCCCTCCCCAACCTAGCAAAATTATTAATATGCCCCCACCTATATATTCTGATATAGGTTGAACATTTATAATTCTTTTAAACATATTTCCAAATTCATCATGCTGCCCAAGAAAACTCTGGTCCAAGGGGAAAAAACATAAGAAAGAAAAAAAATAAGCAAGCAAACAACTACAGCAACAACAACAACAACAACAAAAGGTGAAAATATTATACTTTGATCCATATTCAGTCTCCATAGTTTTCTCTTTGGATATGGATAGCACTTTCCATTATAAATCTATTGGAATTGTCTTGGATCACCTCATTGTTGAAAAGAGCCAAATCCATCACAGTTAATCATCACATAATCTTGTTGTTGCTATGTATAATGTTCTCTTGGCTATGCTTGTTTCACTTAATATTAGTTCATCTAAGTCTTTCCAGGCTTTTCTGAAATCAGCCTGTTCATTATTTCTTATAGAACAATAATATTCTATTACCTTTATATACCATAACTTATTTAGCCATTCCCCAACAGATGGGCATCCACTCAATTTCCAGTTCCTTGCCACTACAAAAAAGACTGCTATAAACATTTTTTTGCACACATGGGTCCTTTCCCCTCTTTTATGATCCCTTTGGGTTACAGACCCAGTAGAGACATTACTGGATCAAAGGATATGCACAATTTTATAGCCCTTTGGGCATAGTTCTAAATTGCTCTCCAGAATGGTTGGATCATTTCATATTTCACCAACAATGCATTGTGTCAGTTTTCCCACATCCCCTTCAACATTTATCATTATTTTTTCCCATACTTATAAAATGGTGGTTTTTTTGAACCTATATATAGAAATTTACATTTATTTCTATCAAGTTTGATATTTTTAGATTTAGAAAAATGTTTTAGCTTGTCAAAAGGTTTTTTAAAATGAGCTCATATTTGAAATCCAAAGTGCTCCTTGTCTGTTGCAGATTTGATATGCATGCCATCAATGCCTTAAACTAAATGATCAATTAATAACTTAAGGTCAATATATAAATAAACATGGTTATTATGATAAGTGCTTTAAAAAGATACCATATGAATTATCTATGCATGATCAGGGAAGATTGCAGGGATATAGTGACATTTGATTTGGTTTATCAAATATAAGAAGGAATTTGGAAGGTTGAGAGAAGACATTCAGATACAGGCAATAAGCCCTAGAAACAAGAAATAACAGGGCTTGTTAGGAGGATATACAGAATGGTTCAGATTGGCTTGAACTTAGAATGAGCATAGTGATTTTAGAAAACACCAGAATAAAATAGGATAGAGCTGGAAAGGTAGATTGGCACTAGATTTTAGATAGCCTTCCATGCCAAATGAATGATCAAGAATTTCATTTGGTAGGAAATAATGATTTTAAACTAATCTCTCTTTTGTTAATGCCTCTTCCCTTTACCCTTAAAAAATCTATTTCCTTTGGGAATGTCAGTAGATGTAAGATAAAACTTTTCTTCCACTTTCCAGAAGCTCATACAAAAAAATCAATTATTAAGCTAGTCAAAAAGCTTTCATTAAGCTCTTCATTAAACTGAGCAATAGGCTAAACTCTGGGGATATAAAGAAAAGCAAAATCTTTGTACCTGCTCTCAAGGAACTCACAATCTAAGAAGAGAAACAACATCTACAAGACAGTAGATGAAAAGCTGTTGTTTGTCCTTTGTTCTCAAAGAGGATCAAGATATTAGAAAAGGGATAGCATGACATGAAAGTAAACTGGATCTAAATGAGGGAGATCTACGAAAAGTCCCCAGCCTCACTTTCTCTTCCAGAGCCATCTGGGTCCAGGGGCAAGATATAGATCAGGGTAACTGGAGATGGCCCTGGATGCAGTAGAAGACTTTGACCTCTTGAAGCTAAGGCCTTTAACAGGTCTCAATTGGACCAAGGTAATACCTAATCAGTGTCTAAGGCTAGTTAAGAAATGAGACAGAGGGTAGTCTCTTTTATGTAGTAAAAAAAATCACTCTGGGAGGGGAAGACCCTCAGGATTTGTGGTTTCCCAAACAGAAAGAATTGCTATTCATATTCACTCTGAGCTAATTTGGACCCAAGCAATGACCAAATGGGGCTTGACTTGGCACCTATTGTTGGCCAATCAATAAAAGCCAGATTTTGGGTTAAGGAATGGTCCTTAAGAAAGAAATCTAACCTGCAAACCCTAAGATATCTTGGGATGTTTTAACCAAATCACTCTGGCCAGAAAGACAACATAATAGTAAAGGAGGAAATAGTAGGAGATGTCTGAGTGATGTGAGATGAGGAAGTGAGGAGAAGAGGGAGCTCTTACTGAATGATCTCAAATTTTTTCAGTATAAGGTGAAGCTTTAAACAGAAATGGATATGGAAGGGTATGTCATGGGAGGTTTGGGGAGAAAGATGAAAGTTTAGATATTGAGGTATAAAAGGACTGCATTGCTTCAGTGGGAGCCCATTTGAGATTATGAAGCATAAATTTGGAGTGGACCTAATTATCAAGGTTTCATTATTTTCTCTAACTCTCTTCAGCTGCATATTGATGTGTTTATGTTGGCAATTTCTAGTTTCAAATGATGTGTTTGATGTTCAACACCAAATGATAAGATTTAGGCACCAAATATATGGGTTTGGTCATGTGAAGAATTCACAATGGCCATTCTCTTTGGCAAAAGGTAGATTTATTTAGAAGAAATTATAAACAAAATGAAGAAGTAAAATTGGCACAAGAAGTGGTAAATATAAAATAGAGTTAGGAGAAGATATAGTTAGACAGAGAAGTAGTTTTAATGATAACAATGGAAAACACAAGTTGCCTAGTGGAACTCACAATTAACCTGGAGAAAGGAAATATGACATGAGGTAGGAGTGTACCATTGACTGGCAGGCTAAATCCTCAAAGGGACTTAGCACCTGAAAGAGTTAGTTAGCTATGAGAAGGAGAAAAATACCATGAGGCGTGGTGGGGGAATTAGAGGAAAGACATCATAAGCCATAGGGGAGGGGTGAGAAAAAAGACACCATGAGGCAGAAGCCATGGCAGATTGACCCAAAAGGATTCAGCAAAGATGTCTTAGACCATAGATTTGTAGGGGAAATTTAACTCCAGGGGTTATATATAACTTGGATTTCTGAATAGACAGCAAGGTGGGGCTACCCATGACCTCTACAGAGATCTACACAAGGTTAAACTGATCCCCAACAGCACCCTTCCCTGCTTCCTTCAGGGAACAATTTTATGGCTCTCTCTCTGCCAACTCTATCTACTAAACCAGGATCTTATCAATATGAATAGAAGCAAAAGAATGGTTTGGAACAATGTTTGTTAAGACCCATTATGAACTCAGACTTCAGGGAGATGAGGCCCCAAATAGTTTAGTTAGTAAGGACGAGTCATGTACATGTACCCTGAAGCCTAAGAGCCCCCCTGAAGCCTAAGAGCCCCCCTTCCACAAGGGAATTCTGGGTTCAGACATGGATTCATCCTTAAGTGGCTAAACTCGAAGAAAAATGTCAAGTCCTCTCTCTGTGTAGTTTACCACTTCCATCACAGAGTACCTCTGAGAAAATTGATAAAACAATACTTATTTATGGCTAGTATCTGCTTTTGCTTTGAAATATGGATAATAGAATCTATTATAGACCAAGATACTCAGTATACAAAATGGGTATCACATATAGGACAACTATATTTGTTTTTTTCCAGCACAGAAAATGTGCTTTAAAAAACTTACAGACATATATTATCACATAGAGAAAGTATGAAGCACATTCATTATTTTCTCTACCCCACTCCCAAAGTTCAGAAATTTTTTGTGGATATACTGAACAGATAATTAACATTTGTATCACTTTGGCTCTGCATTGTCTATCCAATATATCTGTGACCACTTAGGCAAAGGGATAGAAAGACTTTTGGGTTCTTTAGCTATAGTTTGATCCTCATGATGAGTGTCTTCTCCAGGAGACTCTCTCCCTTAATCAAGTGAGGTTTGATTTTTGAATTCTACAACTCTAATCCCATGAAGCTATTGCCATAGTTGGAATCATCTTTTTTTTTTTAAAGGATTGATATTTGTTGAATTGTGATTAGTAGGCAAAATGAAAAAAGAGAAAAATTAAACCACTATGGACTCAGGGCTTTCTAGGCAAACACATGTTTTTACTACTGTGTGCTAGTAGCTGGTTCTATGACTGAGTGGGGAAGCAGGTGAGGAGTAAAGAGAATTTCTTTTCTTTTCCCTTGGTGGAAATCAAAGAGGGAGAAAATACTGAAAGAGAATTCAAAAATAGAGGGGAAAGGGTCATTTCTGTTGTATTTATAGAGAGTCTATCCTTCTGACTCAGAAACACCCATGCTCCTGGCCCTTAGTAGTCAAGTACATTTGACACAGCCCTGTAGTCTTGGGGACCCATCAGGAGTTATCACGTCACATTGGCAAAGCAAATATCTCTTTGCATGTCATGTAGCAAAGAGCAAGAGAGAATGCCCATCTTCAGTAGAAATGCTCCTTTCAGTCATAGGTCTATACCCTGTAAATTCCAATTGGATTGGGGGGGTTCCTTGATTAGGGATCCCCCAATAAACCATCTGTCCATTTACTTAGATAAAGGCATTGATGAAGAAGAAGAGGTAGCACACCATTAAGTTCTCTGTGCAAGGCCCAGAGAATACAAATATAAAGAACAAAACAATTCTTACTCTCAAAAAGTTCATATTCTATTGAGTGTGTGTGTGTGTGTGTGTGTGTGTGTGTGTGTGTGTATGTGTATGTTGGGGGAGTGGTTTGGAGCTTTCCAACTCTAGGAGTTTATGGAATAATGTACAAATGAGTATCATATGAATGAGATGAAATAATACCAACCTTCATAGAACCTTAGATATGGAAGAACTATACCTTAGAGGATTATAGATTTAGAGTCAGAAGAGACTTCATAGATCATAGGATCCTAGATTTGAGCACATATCCATCTTAGAACTCATCAAATCCATTTTTTTTCATTTTACAAATAAAGAACTAAGGTTAAATCCAGGTCTTCAGAAAGAGAAGCCATATAGTATAATATAAACTTGTACAGGAATCCCTCTACCTTCTTAACAAAAAACTTCAAAGTACTTTACATTATTCCATTTGAAATCCACAATTCTGAGAGGTAAGTACTAGAAGATTGTTATTTTCATTTTATAGATGAAGAAAAAAAGAGGCCCAGAGTACTTGAATAAGTTGTCCATGACCATCATGGTGGAATTGCACCCAGGTCTCTTCTCCATTCCAGTCCTGCAATCATTTTTAAAATTATACCATGATGCCTCTCTAGCAGAGGCATTTTGGGAAGGGGCTTTAGACAGTTTATAAGAGCTGTTTCTAATCTCCTATAAATACTTCTTTTCAAGATGTGTGATCATCTTCTATTTGTGGCAAGTATTTCCCAGATTAGAGAAGTAGGTCAATTTTCTAATTCTCATTATATAAATGGGAAAGCTGAGGTTCAGGAAGGTTGTGACATATCTGAGATTGTGACCCAGCCCAGCCCAGAACTCAGTTCTCTGGTTCAACAGCTTTTCCATCAGCCAAGAATAAATTTAGGAGTGTTTTTCAAAGATGTGTTTTCTACCCTTCCCACTCCCAATTTTCAGGAGTGGGATGTTTTCTCACAGTTAGTAAGCATGAAACCCAACTCTGGAGAGAATTTTGTAAGAGGCACTCTCATCATGGAAAGTTTATACTAAGTGGAATATCAGGTAATTTTACCTATGATTGACTTTGGGTGCAGGGACTAGAGAAAAATGACTTTTAACGTTCTTTTGAAAATAAAGTTCCTCTGAGATGTTTAGCCTGTGGCTAATTTGTTTGGAAACATGTTTTCTGTAAAACTCAAGCTCATTAATCCACTTGCAAATCCAGAAAGACAGCTTTAATTATACAGATCGAGGCTTGTTCAAAACTTCCCTCTTTACAGTGGGAGATGTGAAGGAATTAACTGGGGACTAGAACTGCCACCTGACTTGGTTTCCTTTGAAGTGTGCAGTACTGTGGCCCTGTGAATGATGTCTCATCCACCCTTTCATTTGAGTGCTGAATGATGGGGAATGGACCTGTTCAGGATGGTGGTCAGTAGGATCCAAACAAGAAGCCATCCTCTTTCCCCTTCTAATCCTTTCTCAAGTTATGGGAAGAGATGGAAAGGGGGCAGAGGATTGTCACCCTAGTAAAAATAATGAGCATACTATCACTTATAGGGGATTTCTGGTTTTCTCTGGGTGGTTGTTTGTGGGTATCTGTTTTGAGGTAGGTATTCAGTAAGTAGAGAAAACAGGGAATGAGATTCATCTTATAATATCATAAAATCTTTCAGTTGAAGAGCTTGGATAGATCATTGAGTTCATTGACTTCATTTTACAGAGGAAAATTATTAGTCTTAGAATGGCATGTGACTTGTTCAAAGTGGTATAGTGAGTTAATGATGGACTTGGGACTTTAGCCCAAGTCTTAAGAATCCTAGTTTGTTACTCTATCAACTCATGCCATACCAAGAACACTGTAGACCATATGGTAAAAGTATAAGGCACTTTAAAGATCCAACCTCTCAATTTAGAGATGGAGATACTAAGGCACAGGAAGTTTAATCTTTACCATTTGGTAATTTTTTCTCCTGAAGAATTAAAATCTATCCTTTCATTTGTTCATTCAGTAAGGCTTTACTAAGATTCTGTCATGAAATGTCGTGAGCACTATGAAGGAAGGAAAAGAAGTTGAAGACAGATTCTGTTATCAAGCAACTGAAATCTGATTAGTGAAATATTTAAGTACATGAAATAAACTGGGAATGATTCAAAATAATAATGCATTTATTTGATAATTTCTTTCTATTTTGTTTTCCTTCCACAATATTTCCTTATATAATATACGTCCCTATCATCTCCTTTCTGCTGACCTGATCCTATCTATTCTCTCCCAGAATACTAAATTTTTTTCATCTTGGAGCTTGTATACCTTTTATCTTATCTGGGAAGACAAAGGGTTAAATGCACAATACATTGCTAGCTATTGTTGTTATTTCTTCCTTCCCAAAGAAGACCATGATATCAGGAAGGAGATGTAATAACTTGTAAGTGAACTGGATTTCAGTGAAGGAGTGCATTGCAAAGTCACCAGCCTCCCTTCTTCTTTGGAGCCATCTGGGTCCAGTGGAAGATCAGGATGACTGGAGATGGCCCCAGATGTCATGGGAGACTTTGGCCTTTTTAAGTTAAGATCTTTCTTAGGTCTCAGATTGTCTGAGGTCATGTCCTATCCATGACTAAGGTAGGTAAAAGTGAAGCAAAGAATGACTTCTTTTACCTAGTTAAAAAATCAATCTGGGAGGGGAAGATCCTTAGGGTTTCTGGCCCAAACAGAAGCAATTGCTATTTGCACTCACTCTGAGTCATCAGAATCCAAATAATGTCCAAGTAAGGCTTGGCCTGGGACCTATTATTGGCCAATCAAAAAGAGCTAGAATAATTGAGTTTAAGGTATAGTCCATTAAAAGGAAATCTAGCCTGCAAATCCCAATTTATCTAGAGAGGTTTCAGAGATCATAATTTGCATTCCTTTGAGCAGCAGAGTACCTGCAGGTAAGGATATGATTCTCTATGTAGACAGAGGGTGAAGAGGGGGAGAAGAGAGAGAAGGAAGAAAGGAAGAAAAGAATAAAGGAAAGAAAGAAAGGAAAAAGGAAAGAAAAAAGAAAGAAAGAAGGAAGGAAGGAAGGAAGGAAGGAAGGAAGGAAGGAAGGAAAGAAAGAAGAAAAGAAAGAAAGAAAGAAGAAAGGAGAGAAAAAAGGAAGAAAGAAAGAGAGAAGGAAGGAAGGGAGGGAGAAAGGAAGGAAGAAAGAAAGAAATAAGGAAAGAAGAAAAGGAAGAAGGAAGGAAAGAAAGAAAGAAGGAAAGAAGAAAAGGAAGAAGGAAAGAAAGAAAATAAAGAAGGAAGGAAGGGAGGAAGGAAGAAAGAAAGAAGGAGCTGTGTTGCTCAACTGGAACTGCCTTGGGGCAGCTACTACTATTCACAGTTTGTTGTTTATCCTTGTTCTTGAAGAGGAAGAGGACCATGACATTAGTAAGAAGATGTCATGGCTTGCCAATGAATTGGTTTGAAGTGAGGGAGGGCTGTGCAAAGTCATCATTTTTCTGCTCTGGAGCCATCTGGGTCCAGTGACAAGATATAGATCAGGATGATTACTAGCCATTGGTTACGGTTAAAGAAGAATGGGATGGTGTGGTAGCATGAGCACAGGACAGAGAGATTAGAGGTGCTTGGTTGCAGTCCAAGCTTTGTGACTAACTCACCATGTGACTGGTATAGTGTTTCTTTGAGTTTTACTTTCCTCCTCTGTCAAATGACGGAGTTGAACTATATGACTTCTAAGATGACTTTTAGTTCTAATATCTTGTGGTTCAAATCTGAGATGCTCAGGTTTAGTCTCAGACTCACTCTTGTTAGACTTTCCTGTAATAAGAGGGTTTTAAAAGTTTGCTCAGTTCCTCCCATTCTATAAACCTTCACTGACACTTTATGAAATTATGACTGATTGTTACTAATAAAGTTGAGTTCTTTCTGACTTGCACATTTGGTGTGCTTGCCAAAAAGATTGTTTTAGGAATAGCCATTTTTTGCTTGAGGGTTTGGGATTCTATGCCTCAGTGTTGGGATTTTGTTTTGATTTTGGATGTGAGAATCTATGCTGCTTTTAAGTGCCTTTCTGCTCTGGTTCTGTGTATTCTTGGAGACAAAACACTGTAAAGGGTCCTGCAATTATTAGTCTCTATATCATAAACCACCTCCAAGACTATATAGGGCAGTGAAAATCTTTGTGGAATAAATTTCATTAAATTCAACTGGCAAAAAGGGAGAAAAATGTACAGCAAAGGCAACTCTGCCTCTTTGGCACATTCCCATTGAACCATGTATCTGTCTCTTCTCTCAGATTCCTTTTTCCCTTTTCCCATTCTCCTGGTGATTGAGGTGGGAAAGTCAGGAGAGGAGTTCCTTCCTTGGCTATTCTTCTCTTTTTTTCTGTCTCTCCATCATCTCTGGGTTGTCTGTGCCTCTCCCAGTTCCTGTCTTAGGTTCTCTTTAACAATATACTTGTTATTATGCTCAGACTCTTTGGGATCTCTTTTGAGCATAGTTCTTGGAGTTGTCTTGAAAGTGGCAGGTGATTAGTTGGATTCTAGTGGAACAGACAGTTATCCCCAGCTACCACCTGTCTCTTTGCTGATACTTGTCTTGTCTTGTTGGGTTCCCTTCATGTGCCTGATTTATATTATGAGCCCTCTGGGTAGGGGCTTCTCCCAATTTCTATTCTCTGCCTAAGCATAGTACTTGATTCATGATTAAAATTTAGACTTTCCTCATTTCCTTGCACAGAAAAACACACAAAAGAAAGATATAAATAATGAAGGCTGCCATTGCCACCAAGCTTTTAGGAAGGAAAATGAAATAGGAGATTAGGGATTTTTGATGAGTATAGAATGGGGATTGCTATCTGTCAGGGTCTGGTGGAGGAGATGACCAAGAATGAGTTCCTGCCAGAAGTTTTATTGATGTAATACAGGTCCTGACTTATTTTCTTATTATCTTGGCTCTCAGAGAGACACCTTTAGGGACCTACAGTTTTAGGATTGGAGCTAAGAGGGTGGGAGTGTTGGAGTGAAAATACAAAAGATAGTCTCAATTCTTGTGGAGTTTACATCTGAATGGAGAAAGACAACACACCAAAGGAAGGTGAAAAGTTCAGAAGGACCAGGTAAAGGAGACAAAGTTATGGTAGAGAAAATCTAGAGTGTAGTCAAGTAAGGAATGAGATGTATCTGGCCTGGATGCCCTCATTAAATGGAAGTTCTGGGAGGAATCATGCAGGGGTGGAGAATAGTTATACTGCAATCATTCCAGAGCTGGATTGATACTTCAGGATGAAGATCTGGGGCTTGGAGAGGAACCCCAGAGTAGAGCCTGGAGCTTGAATGAGACCAGAAAATCCATCAGAGAGCATTTATAGTATCAGGGAGGTTTGGACGACAGAGAATGTTGTGAATCTGACCCCCAAGCATGTCAATTTAGCTAAAATAGTATGTAAAAAGGCTGGAAAAGTGGGTTGGGACCAAGTTGTAAAGGGCTTGAAATGTCAACTAGAGAAATTGGTATTTTATACTAGGGACATGAGAGAGGCAGTAATTCAGTTTAGTCAAGGAACATTTATTAGGTACCAACTGTATGTCAGGTATTGGGTTAAATGCTTGGGAAACACAGAAAGGGAAAAGACAGTTCCTTCCCCCAAGGAACTCCTACTCTCATGGTGCTGAGCTTCATGTCATTGTCATAACTTTAAGAATGCCAATTTGGCAGCTGTGGAGAATGGTTGAGAGGAGGGAGAAATTAGAGGATGGAAAACCCATTAGGTGATTATTGTTATAGTCCAAGTAAGAGATAATAAAGACTTGAACTAGGTCTGTGGTTGTCTCATTGGAGAGAAAGGAAGTAATATAAAAGAGATTAAGGATGTAGAAAGACTTTTCACATTATTAGATAATGAGGTTGAGGAAAAGAGAAGGGTAGAAGATGATTCCAAGGTTGGATTGGAAGGACAGTGGTACTTTCAACAGAAATGGGGGAGCTATTTAGCGCAACAAATTGTGAGTTATGTTTTAAACATGTTGGATTTAAGATGATGATGGGATTTCTAGTTCAAAATGATCAATAGACAGTTCATGTCAAGGAACTGAAATTTCAGATACTATGAGTAGTTCAGTAGATTTGGGAAAGATTGTTTGATAAGAGAGAGGGTGAAAAGATTAAAGAGAAAATTAAGGAGAAAATGTATTGTAGAAATGCAATAGAAAATTGACCACTAAAGCAAAAGGATTCTTTTATTGCAATGAAGGTCCACTTGAGATTAGATTGCAGAAACTTGTAGGAGACCCAGTTAGCACCACTGACTTATTCCAGCATAGCTCAGCAAGCCCTGACTACTTGAATGAATTTGGATAAGTTACTTTACCTTCCCTTTCCCCGAAGCTTCTCCATCTTGGTTTACTCATCTACAAAGTGATGGGGTTAAATTAAGTTAGTTAAAATCTTTCCAGTTTTAAACCTTATGATTTTAGAAATACAATGTTCAATTAGTTCAGATAAGGAAGAAATCAGGTCCCATTATAGAGATGAACAAAGGCTTATCTAAGTTATCAAGATTGACCTACAATTGGGGTTTAAATATTAGTTTAACTTAAGAGTAGAGATAAAATTTGATGTGCAGAGGAGGGTTCATGCAGGTTAGAATAGGTGTTGAATTGATGGAGAGGTCTTACTTTACCTAGGGATTAACCTAAAATGATAGAATGAGGAGATTATAAGAAGTAGTTATTAAATTTGGTCACCATGGAGGGGACATTCATAGTTTTAAGGATTTGCACCCAGGGAAGAATCAGCCTAAGACAGCTGTGAATCCCCAGGTTTTCAAATCTGGAGAGGCAAAGAGGATGTTGCAGGGTACAATGATAGTATTGAAAACAGCCATCCTTTAGACTGTAAGCCAGGATGTCAAACTCTGGAGAAATAAAAGCTGTATGCTTGCCATAAAGGTGCAGAGAACTGTGGTCACAGTCCTTGGAAACATCATCAAAAGACAATGCTCAGAGTCAAATGCATTCCATGTGTTTAGCCCTGTCCATGTGTTTCTTGTCATCTAAGCTGCTTTCCCTGGGCTTGGAATAGTTTCTGTTTGAAATTTTATGAGCCTTGGATGGGAAGTAGTACTTACCCCTGGGTTTGTGTTAGTCAATGGCCTTCTCTGGTGGGACTGCTCTAGGGGCCTCAGGGAGTTCCCAAATGCCAGAAGAGGAGAAACCTCGAGCCTTGGATTATTCAATCTATAATTGTAGTTTTTTTTATAGCCCCCTCCACCCAAGGATGGAAACTCTCTCCAGACTCTTCTTCTGTCCTTGGGGAATAATGATATGGTGGTAGATCTTTGATTTAGGGCATTTGTAGGGCAGCACCTGGAGATAGCATACTAGCTCCTTGTTAAGAAGAGGGTCCAAGATGAGTTCCTTCTCTCCCAGTTTTCTGGAAGACTTGCAAATACCTATTCCTAGCCTCCAAAGGGACTGGCATCCAGGGATCAGATAGAAGTCCATTCATGGTCTTCAAATGTTCTTTGTTTAAATGGAGATGGAACAGTATTGGTTTTAGACACCGAAACACGACCTGCTTAGGGTTTTAAGTCAACTAACATTGCCTATGTGGTCTCTAAGTATAAATGACAAGTTAGGTGGCATAAGGGCTATAACAAACAGAATGGAGAAGAAGCTGACCTTCCCATTAAGATTGCAGTATAAATTAGGAAATGATATGGAAATGTGAAACAACAATAGAACAGTTACAAGGTTACATGTAAACATGTGCAGTGTACAGTGTAGCCATGAGGGCAGAAATATTCTATGGAAGGGAAAAACTAGAGTAATTCCTCAAGGAAACATTCCTGGAAGAAATTGACAAATTAATTTTTTTCTTTCTTTCTATCTCTTCCCCCTTAAAAAAAGAAAGATCCAGAGATTTTAGGAAAAGGGGATCACTAAGAACTTGGAGAATCAAAACAAAACAAAACAAAACAAAACTTCTTGAAGGGGGAGATAAGAAAGCAGCATATTCCAGGCATGGGATTTAGCCTAGGAAAAGTCACTGAAATGGAAAACAGAATGCAGTATATGTGGAACATCAGTGATGCCATTCTGGTTAATATATAGAGAGCTAGAAAGGGAGTAATGTGAATTAACTTATACAGACAGGATAAAAACACATCATAAAGTGTTTTAAATGCAAGTATAGAAGATGTATTTTATTCTAGAGTCACTAGGAAGCCATTGTAGGTTCTGGAGAATGGTATAGCCAGATCTTTGCTTCAGGACTGTCAATTCAGCAAATGGGCTACATTTGGAGAGAACAAGAGCTGAGTTCAAATTCTGACTTATTAGCTGGTTAAACTTGTGCAAGTCACTTTTAAAATTATTCATTTATTTATTTGATTAGACATTTCCCAATTACAAATAATTTTTTTAAACAATCATTTTTAGAAATTTTGAGTTTTCAAATTTTCTGCTTCCCTCCTGTCTCTGCCTCCTCCCTGAGAAGGCAAATAATTTGATATCAATGGCATATGTGAAGCCATTAGCCAATTTGATGTGAGGTATTATCTCAGAGTTGTTTTGATTTGTATTTCTCTATAGTGATTTAGAGCATTTTTTCACATCACTGTTGATACCTTTGAGTTCTTCTTCTGAAAACTGTCAGGTCATGTCCTTTGACTATCAATTCAGGAATGGATCTTATTTTTTTTTTTTTAATAAATTTTACTCAGTTCCCTATGTATTTGAGAAATGAGGTCTTTATCAGAGAAACTTGCTGTAAACTTTCTAATTTTGCCTGCATTAGTTTTGTTTGTGCAAAAGTCTTTTAATTTCAAGTAATCAAAATTTTCTGTTTTACTTTCTGTAATCCTCTTTCTCTTGTTTAATTATACTTTCATTATCCATAGGTCTAACAGGTAAATTTTTTTCATGCTCCCCTAATTTAATTATACTTTATGATGAAATCGTGTACCTATTTTTACTTTATTTTGGCATACAGTGTGAGATGCTGGTCTTTGCCTAGTTTCTGCCAAACTGCTTTCCCAGCAATTTTTATCAAAAGTTGAGTTTCTACCCCCAAAGCTTGGCTCTTTGGTTTATCAAATATTAGATTACTATGATCATTTACTACTGTGCATTGTATTACTAATACATTCCACTAGTTTACCACTCTATTTCTTAGTCACTATTAGATTATTTTGATGATTACTATTTTATAATATAGTTCAAAATTTAGTAATATAAGTTAATATGGTTTAAAATCTGGAACTGTCAAACCACCTTATTAAACATTTATTTTTAATTGATTCCCTTGATATTCTTTATTTTTTGTTCTTTTAGATGAATTCTGTTACTATTTTTCTATTTCCCTAAAATAAGTCTTTGGTAGTTTGATTGGTATCATACTGAATAAATAAGTTAGCTTAGATAGAATTGTCATTTTTATTATATTGGTTCAGCCTTGGGGAAGTCACTTAACCTGTGTCAGCCTTAGTTTCCTTATCTGCAAAAAGTAGGAAATAGTAGCCTACTTCCTAGGTTGTTTTGAAGAGCAAGTGAGATGAGGTAGCATATACAATGACTGGTAAACCGTAAACCACCAAATAAATGTTGATGATGATGAACCCCAAATGAGATTAAATGATTTGCCCATTTCCTATAACTAGTAAGTCTCAGAACACAGACTTGACCCCAGGTCTCTTAATTACAAATCTAGAGCTCTCTGTTGCATTGCTTTTCAGGAAGTCCAGGGGAATTTATTTAAACATTAACAGATTATTTGGTCTAAACAATAATTATCTATTAATTATTTGTATGTTGATAACCACCTAGAATGACCATACAACTTGGTTCTAACTCCTTATTTTTATACAGAAGAAATAGAGAAGGTAGGTTTAGAGTTGTGTGTATTTTTGGATGACTGAATAGGAATTATTGATTATATATAAACAATATGAAGATTCTCAGCTGTTTTTTAATTATTCATGCTCCTGATTTTCTCCCTTCATAAGAATGAACTAGATTAAAGTACATATGATGTGATGCAGAAAGGCCCCAGCTCTTGAAAATCTAACTCAGTCACAGCCTCATGTAAGGTTTTTCTTCCTTTTTTTCTATTCTTTGCTTTACTTGTTCTTTATTGGTGAGCACTCCAAAGCTCTAGAATGGTGGTGCCATCTATATCTTCCTAATACTGTCTCTAATTTTTTTAAATTATTTTTTTCCACAGTTACATTTAAAACAATTTCTTACATTTGTTTTTTAAAACTTTGAATTCCAGATTGCCTCCCTTATCCCCACTCCATCCCCCATTAACAAAGCACATGTGAAATTATGCAAAACATTTCCATAAATGTCATGTTTTGAAAGAAAACATAGATATCCCCCCAAAATAAAACTTTTAAGAAAAATAAAGGAGAAAGAAGAGGAGAGAAGAGGAGAGAGAAAGAGAGAGAGACAGAGAGAGACAGAGACAGAGAGATGGAGAGAGAGAGACAGAGAGAGATGGAGAGAGAGACAGAAAGAGAGAAAGAGAGAGAGAGAGATAGAGAGAGAGAGAGAGAGAGAATTACACAAATTTACAGAGTACAGGAATGTTAAATCATGGTACGTGGAAATCTGGAAATTTTATACTAAGTTATCCATTATCTTGTCTATAAATGCCACAACTTTCCCTGGCCTTTACCAGGCTTGGCCATGCCATAGGACTATCTACCACACAGTCTTGAGAGTAAGAAGACAGACTATATGCTCCCTCTGGCTTTGACTAAACCCAATTTCAAGTTTCTCTAATTCCAAGATAGTACCTTTTTTGGCTCTCCATGGTTCCTCTCTTCTACCTTTGTTACCAGGTATTTTAAATCAAGGACTAGTATCTCTGGTGTGAGAACTTGCTGAGCTTTTACAGGAATGCTCATCCATCTTTGCTATCTACCTGGCACTGAACTTTCATCTCTGGCTCCAAGAAGCTGTAGCCATTCCCTGGTAAACTGTCTTGACAGATGAGATAAACCATCTGAAAGGATAAGTGATAGATCTCAAACCTATCAGTGAGTCAGAAAAGTGTCCATTCTAAGCAAGTGAAAACTCCCCCAAAGGAATGGACAGATGAGAACTATTTGTTCCAGTAGTCATGAAGGTGGTTGAAGTAGATGCTGTGGAATCCTTAGAGCTTGATCAGACATTGAAAATACTAAGGTCTTCACTGCATCCCAGACCACTGCTAGTCATCTTGATACTGACCTCTGGAAGAGAAAGTGAGACTCATGACTTTGTGCAACTCTGCCTCACTGAAATACAATTCATGCCCAAGACATTACCCATCATGCTATTGGTCCTTTTTGAAAACAAAGGACAAACAATAGTCTGATACATTAGCCAAGTTCCATCCATCAGCAGTGAGGATAGGCCATATTCCCACTGTGGACTTTGGGTGTACCACTTAAACATCAAGACCAATGACCTATTGGGAATTGAAACTTCTTGGTACAATTTAAGCTCTTAGGGAATTGCCTGAGCCTCAGAGTTATTTACATAATTAGTAAATGTCTGAAGTACAATTTGAGCTCAAATCTCTCTGATCCCTCACTCTATCTGCTATTCCAGGCTGCTTCTATGGATTCTGGGTATTTTCTTTCTTTTTTTTTTTTTTTTAAATCCTCCCCTCGGGGCAGCTAGGTGGCGCAGTGGTTAGAGCACCAGCCCTGAAGTCAGGAGGACCTGAGTTCAAATCTGATCTCAGACACTTCCTAGTTGTGTGACCCTGGGCAAGTCACTTAACCCCAATTGCCTCAGCAAAAAGAAAAAAAAATCCTCCCCTCCACCTTGTCTTTGCCCCTAATTAACAGGCATATATTTTTTTCCTCCTCTTGACTTTCTTTTATGACTACAATTGAAAAGGGAAAAAAGGAAAAAAAAACACTTTATAACAAGATTCTGACTATTTCCATAGAAAAATAACAATCTAGTATCATGCTGATAATGAAACATCCTCATTTCTACTTTTGCAATCTCAGCTTCTTTCATCACAAAATTGTATCATACTAGGATACAATAAGTATTTAGCAGTTTACTATGCATCTAGAACTTCAAGAGGAGAAGTGAAAGTATAAGACATGATCTCTTTCTTCTCCGGAGTTCATAAACTGGGATAAACACATAAACAGGAAACACCTAGAAGACAATCAAATATTAAAGTATAAGATCTCTTGCAGAAAGAGCAAGAGGAATGTAGAAAAAGAAGTGATCCCTGAGGGCAAGAGTTTCAGGGTGGGTGTCTCTCCAAGGAAAAAAGATTTGAGTTAAGTTGTGAAGGATGGGATGTATTTAGAGAAGCAGAAAAGGAGGGACTGTCTCACTAATAAATGAAACTTCTTTTTAAAAGTTCACATCCTCAGCTTTTCTGCAACTTTTAAAATTTTAATTTTTAAAAAAATATGAACTCAGCAAACATTTCTTTGCAAAAAGAACAGAAAAAGACAATTCCATATGAAAACATGAAAATTAATTACATTTAGCTGCTTTAGTATACATTTATTTTAATATACATTTGTATATAATATACATTCATAATAATATGTATTTAATGTGATAGGATTACCACTTCCCTGATTGGTGTTCCCTTAGCAAATTCTTTCTGCTCTCAATTGTATAATTCTTAAATGTTTTCTTGAGAAGCTTTCTTTCTTTTTTTTTTTTTTGATGGGAGGGGAGTACAGACATGAGTACTGAGCTCCCTTCCTAAAACTCTTCCTTCCCCAAATAAAAACAATAGCAAAAAATAGTCAAGTTTTATGTAGTTTTTGATATTGAAACCTGTTCTAAAAAATACTCTCTTTTTCTTTTTTTGGTTTAAATGATACCATGATTCTTGGTCTTCCTTTTACCTCTTTAAGAAAGAAATGTAGACAGTAAACTGCAAGATACTTTGGGAGGTTTCACTAATGAATATTTAAATTTGGGCAAAGCACCCACAACTAGGATATGGTATGCTATGTGGACAGAGGAAAAGAAAGAGAAAGGAAAACAGAAAAGGAAGGAAGGAAGGAAAGAAGGAAAAAAGGAGAAAAGGAAGAAAGAAAGAAAAAAGAAAGAAAAGAAGACAAAAGAAAAGAAAGAGCTATTTTGTCCAACTAACCAGTTCTAGTTGGGTGCCCAGTGGGACATCTCCTATTACTACTCACAGAAGTTATTGTTTGTCCTTCATTCTCAAAGAGGACCATGACATCAGGGAGGTGATGCCATGATATGCAAGTGAACTGGATTTAAATAAACCTGGGCTATGCAAAGTCATCAACCTCACTTTCTCCTCTGAACTCATCTGGATTTAGTGGCAAGACATAAATCAGGAAGACTGGTGATAGCCCTTAAACCCAAATGTTCTGGCTCTTATTGATTGGCTAACAAGAGGTCCCAGCATAAACCTAATTGGTTATTGTTTGGGTCCTGATTGTCTCAGAGTATGTACATAGCAATTGTTTCTCTTTTGGCCAGAAATTCTAAGGATCTCCTACCAGGTTGATTTTTTTTTTGACTGAGTAAAAGAGACCATTTTCTGCCTCACTTCTTGCCTAGTCTTAATCACTGAATGGGTGTTGCCTCAGTTAAAGTAAAACCTATTCAATACCTTAGCTTAAAAAGGCCAACATCTCCCATTACATCAAGGGCCATCTCAAATCGTTCTGATCTATATCTTGCCATTGGACCTAGATAGCTCTGGAGGAAAAAATTAGGCTGGTAACTTTGCCCAGCCCATCCTCACCTAAATCCAGTTCTTTGGTATGTCATGACATCACCTTCCTGGTGTTATGGTGCTCTTGGAAAATGAAGGACAAACAACAAACCTCTTAAATTCTGTTTTTTTTTTTTGAATGCCCTTTGTTCTCTTCCTGAGTTTTTAAAATTCTGATTCTCTAAATGTATGCTTGGTCCTTTCCTGTTATCCCTTGATAACTTCATTTACTCCCTTTACTTCAAATTTTAGAGTGAGGCAAATGATCTTCAAATCTATATGTTCCGTTAGAACAGTGATTGTTACTTTTTTGCATCATGGACCATGCTTTGTCATTCTATCCACTAACAAGAGTAAAGTCTAAAGATCCTTTCTCAGGATGTTTTTAAACCATAAAATATAATATATAGAATCATGAAGGAAAAGAATTGTATTGAAACAGTTTCAAAATATTTTAAAAATCAAATTCATGGACCTTGGTTTAAGAATCCCTATTTTCTTTAAACCTTGCAGACTCCAAACTTTCCCCCAAATCTGTTCCCCCAATTCAACATCACTATTTCTGTCCATGTCACAGTTTGAAACCTTAGAATTATCTTTGACTCTCCTTCATTTTCTTCATCTCTTTCCCAGCTACCTAGTTCTGTTGATCCTCAAAGTATGTTTTGTGGTGTCATCTCTGAAAGAATTCAGCTTCAGACAGTCTCCGACTCAAGCAAAGGGATTTTTTTTTTTGTAAATGCATTCATTTATTCAACCAACATTCATTAAACTCCACTAAGTGTAGGGTACTCCAATAGCAAGTAAATTAAATCAGTTTTCTTTTTTTTTTGCCTTTTTTCTTTTTTAATTAAAGCATTTTATTTACAAAACATATGCATTTTCCAACATTGACCCTCGCAAAGCCTTCTATTCCAAATTATTCCCTCCTTCCCCCCACCCCATCCCCTAGATGGCAGGTAGTCCAATACATGTTAAATATGTTCAAATATATGTTAAATCCAATATATGTATACTTATTTATAGAGTTATCTTGCTGAACAAGAAAAATTGGGTTAAGAAGGAAAAAAAAAACTGAGAAAGAAAACAAAATGCAAGCAAACAATAAATGAGAGAGTGAGATTGCTATGTTGGAGTCCACACTCAGTTCCCATAGTCCTCTCTCTGGGTGTAGATGGCTCTCTTCATCACTGAACAACTGGAATCCAAGCAAAGGGATTTTAATGAGATTTACACTCTCAGTGAGTGGACCAAACTACCTGAAGGAATCAGCAGCCCAGCAAAATAAGACAAAGATTTTTATAGAATAAATGGTGCTGATTACACAAGATATGTACATTTTTAGGTTATAGGAGGAGTTTGCTAACATAGGGAGGTCCTAAAGGCTTGGTGGAACTGCATATGCTGTTACCCAGAATATATCCAGAAAAGCCCACTTAGGGGATATTAATTTATAGAAATGATATTATAACTAGCATAGACTCACCCAAGGACAACAAAGAAGGGGCAGCTGTGCAGGAGCTATGTCAGGGGAAAGATTTAATGAGGTTTGCAATTCAATGTCTTGTTCTGCATCCTGTTGGAGCTACTTTCTTATTGGATGATTTCTGTTATGTTTTGTGATAACCATCACATGGTAACCTGGTGATGTGGTTACATAATAAGATGGCCTGTTCATTGTTCTAGTGAATCCTATGATTATTTGTGTGGGGTTCAGGGTTGGGGACAAGTTTGATTTTGGGTGGACTGGGAGCAATAATCAGAATCCCATCAGTCCCAGCTCTGTAAAACTCTTGCATCTATCCACTCCTCTCTATTTGCCATCTTACCACATAAAATGGTAATATAGACATCCTGACATATACAGGACCTTTTTTTTTTTGAAAATTACTGATCTTTTTGAGATTATATGTCTAGTATTAGGGTTTTTTATTTTAGCATAAATCCCAATTGCTTTATAGAATGGGTAGATAAATTCATATCCTGAAGTATACTCTTACTGCAAGTTAATTGATGTGGAATATATAATATTATATTACATATAATATCAATAATTATATGATAATAATACAATGCAATAATAGGATTATATAAAATAGCAATAAATGCAATGAAATATAAAATAAAATAATTATAATTAATATAATTCTGTGATGATAATGAATAATATTATATATATATATATATAAGATGAGAAAAAGAATGACTCACAGTAAAGACCAAATTCATCACATATTGATGGAACATGCTATGTTCTTTTCCAGCTCATTTTACAGATGAGGAAATGGAGGCAAAGTGGCTTGTCCAGAATAACAGTTATTAAGTGTCTGAGGCCAGATTTAAACTCAGGAAGATGACATAAATATGGGAACCTGACTGCCTTCAGGAAATCCTTATGTTTAAAATTTGAATGTTCTCACTTAATCTCCAAACTTTCAGAGTTCTTGGGAAACTAGAAGGCAGGATGATAGACTTCTTACTCATAAATTAGATAGTAAACTCACCATGTTGCTTACAGATAAGAATTTCCTTTCCATTGTGAGTCATCCCTGCGTTCCATTTATTCTAGTTGAGATGAGCTAACTCCACGTCTAAACTCCATCCATTAATTCTTAATCACTCCTCCTTGTGGATAAGCAAGAAGAATAAATAGGCTATGAGTGCTAAGATTCATTAAGGTACTAGAAACCCCTTCGATTTTTAGTAGTCTGGCGTGGCCATAGCATAACGTGCCCAGGAATTGTTTAAGGCTTTTCACCAATCTCACTAAATTTAAAGAAGGAATTCTGGAGAGAAAGATGATGTCTTTTTTCATGGCAATATAGACATAATGGAGCCAGGAGAATGTGTGAGAGCACATCAGCACAGAACAACCCCTGGACAAAGAAGAGCAGTAACAGAATAGCTAGCATACTCACCACTGTAAAAGAATGCCACTGTGAAATAAGATGAACCACTATTTTGTTGGCACTTGTTGCTGCCTTCCATCAGATCTTTCCCCACACTCCATGCTGATTTTCTGGGTTTAGACAACTACACTGAACATTATTCTTGCCTTCTGCTTCTCTATTGAACTTAATATTCTTTTTTTTTATTAAAGCTTTTTATTTGCATAACATATGTATGGATAGTTCTTCAACACTGACCCTTACAAAGCTTTCCATTACAAATTTTCCCCACTAGTCCCCTTCCCTCCCCTAGATGGCAGGAAGTGCACTACATGTTAATTATATTAAAATACTTGACAATTCGCATAGATGTATACATATTTCCATACTTATTTTGCTGTGCCAAGAACAGCCATATCTACATGAACTAAAAAATAACTGAAGAAGGAAACACAATGCAAGCAAACACTGATAGAGAGAATAAAAATGACATGTTGTAGTCAATATCTCATATCCCTCTCTCTGGGTGTATATGGCTTTCTTCACTGAACACTTGGAACTGGTTTGAAATATTTCATTGTTGAAGAGAGCTATGTCCATCAGAATTGATCATCATATAGTATTGTTGTTGCTGTGTATAATGATCTGGTTCTGCTCATTTCACTCAGCATCAGTTCATGCAAGTCTCTCCAGGCCTCTCTGAAATCATCCTGCTGGTCATTTCTAACAGAGCAATAATATTCCATAACATTCATATACCACAATTTATTCAGTCACTCTCCAATTGATGGGCATCCCTTCAGTTTCCAGTTTCTAGCCACTACAAAAAGAGCTGCCACAAACATTCTTGCACATGTGGGGCCCTTTCCTTCCTTTAAAATCTCTTTGGGATATAAGCCCAATAGAAACACTGCTGGGTCAAAGGATATGCACAGCCTGATAGCTTTTTGAGCATAGTTCCAAATTGCTCTCCAGAATGGTTGGATCTGTTCATAGTTCCACCAACAAAGTATCAGTGTCCCAGCCTTCCCACATCCCCTCCAATGTTCGTCATTATCTTTTCCTGTTATTTTAGCCAATCTGACAGGTGTGTAGTGGTACCTCAGAGTTGTCTTAATTTGCATTTCTCTGATCAATAGTGATTTGGAGCACCTTTTCATATGACTAGAAATGGTTTTAATTTCATCATCTGAAAATTGTATGTTCATATCCTTTGACCATTTAACTATTGGAGAGTGGCTTGAGTTTTTATAAATATAAGACAATTCTCTATATATTTTAGAAATGAGGGCTTTATCAGAACCCTTAAATGTAAAGATGATTTCCTAATTTGTTGCTTCCCTCCTAATCTTGTCTGCATTAGTTTTGTTTGTACAAAAACTTTTTAACTTAATATAGTCAAAATTATCTATCTGGTATTCAGTTAAGAGTTCCAGATCTTCTTTGGACATAAATTTATTCCATCTCCACAGGTCTGAGATGAACTTAATATTCTTGATGAATTTTACTCTGACCTAATTTGGCCTCTGCTTTTTCTTTGGATCACCCATTCCTTTAAATGACCCCCCCCCCAAAAAAGGGTCTTTCTTCAGGCCTTGATTATGGCTCTTTTATCCACATTCTTCCTTTTTTCTACATTCACTCTCTCAAGTGCTTAATTTTCTGAGTCTTAGTCTTCTTATCTGAAAATGGGAAGACTATAATATGATCTCTATGTGGCCTTAGAGTAGAATGAAAAGAGTGGAAAAGAAAAGAAAAAATGACTTCAAAAATCTATCCCAATGGATCAGAAAAATGGTTGTATCTTTGGAAAACAATGGGATAATTGGACAGTTTGGGAGTAGGGAAATAGGAAAGGGAAAGGCTATAAAAGGATGAGTTTAGTCACTGATACTAAGGGTCAAATGGGAGAAACTGCTGATGATGAATTCCCCATCTTGCCCCTGGGAGTGTGAAAGTCCTAAAAATTCTATGAATTTGAGATTGGCCAGGGGCCAACCACAACTTTTATTTTATTTCAAACGTGCCTTGATGGAGTGGGATTAGCTCATATATTTGAATGAGCCAGTTGCATGGAACAAAACATATTTTTGTGTTTGTTGGACTTGAGGCAGTACAGGAAGTGATGCTGGCATCTATTACACTAGGGCCCCAAATGGTTCAATTAAACCTTTTATTTGGGGCTGTCTCATTACAGGGTTTTTTTCAAATGTTCAAAACAAGACATCTGCTCCAGGATTCTATGCAAAGTTCAAATCAAAACTGAGCATCTTGGCCCTAATTTCTTTCAAGTGGACTTGACTTTCTTTCCTCCAGACTTCTTAGACTGGCTTTGTGTTTGGGTTGGGCTAGATGATTAATGAGGTCCCTTCTAACTCTCGAGTTATGTAATTTTATTGAGGATATAGCCAGAACAGCTATTCATGAATCAATCAATTACTTAATATTAATTTATATTATGTTGCTTATTGGCTTATATAACTTATTAGGCTACTCTCTTCCTGTTAGGCTTATTCCTTTGGTCCAGAATTGCTCTTAGTTAAACAACTTTATTGTTGGACATTATGGTCTATTCTTGTTATGGCTCTGCTGTGAACTTTCATGAAATCTGCATTTCAGACATACTTGACCACTAGCCATTTCCTGAACTTCACACTCCATATATTGCTGCCATGCATTTGTACAAGCCACCTACCTGCCTGCAATGTACTCCCCCACCAGTTACTTGTCTTTCCTTCAAGATTCAACTCAGAAACCACCGATTCCATCAAACAAAGATTTGTAGATCATAGAGTTAGAGTCTAAAATGATCTAAGAGGTCATTTAATTTGCCTTCTTCCCCATACCCATTTTGTTGAGAAAATGAGATCCAGAGAGGATGAATAAATAATTTGCCCAAGATCAGAGAGATTGGAAGTAGATGAACAATGATTAGTAACCTGGTCCTCAGCATTCTTTCTATTTTATTATACTGCTTTCCCAATCCCTTCAGTGGTTAATGTTTTGTGTCTTTTTTCTCTGTCTCCAGGTTTCTCCCTCTTTCTCTTTCTCTCCTCCCCCACCTCTTCCTTTCTCTCTGTTTCTCTCTTTTACTCCTTTCTTCCTTTCTCTGTCTCTTCTCTCTTTTTCTGTCTGTCTTCTCTGTCTCTTACTCTACTGCTTTCCCTCTCTCTCCCTCTTTCTCCCTCTATATTTCTACCTTTCTCTCTTCACAAGTAATCTTATATTATGCTTATTCATGAGAATAATGAGGAACAGAATGTCATAATGGTCAGAGTTGGCTTCAAAATGGAGAAGATATGGATTCAAGTCCCAATTTTGCCACACTAGTTAACAGTATAACCCTGAACAAGCCATTTAACCTCTTGCGGTCCCGTGGCCCAAGACTTTAAGTTGCTTAGGAGCAATGGAGCTGTTTTCTCAAGAGTTACCTCTCTGGAAGTTTCCTACACTATGGGTCTAATGCCTTTGCCCTCCAAAAAAAGTTTCCATATTGTATCTATCCAGCAAAATGTAAGTTTTTTTATTTTATTTTTTATTAAGAGTACTTTGTTTTAATCTATGATTTCCTTGAGCCTAACATATATTAAACACAAGAAATATTTCTTAAATTGAATTATAATGCTTCCTTAAATATACATTTTCCCCCCTTAAAATCAATTTCATCCTGGAAAAATCTATGCCATTAGGACCATATTAAAACAAGACTAATTCTCCTAGGCTACCCTTTGACCTACCCCATCTACTGCTATCTTCCCTTCCCAAGGATTTTATGAAGATTTTTTTTTCTGCTATCCCTTAGTTTTTGGATAGTTCATGTCCATCACATCAGAATTTGTGATGGACAAGATGGGGAAAGAGAGAAAGATGTAGAAAGTAGCTCTGGGATCATTTCATGGTCATCCTGAGCATGTTCGCCTTGTGCTTTCACCTCTTGGATCCCCATTTCTCCTGATGAGAAATACTGCTTTGAAAGACTAAGGATCAGCCCTCCTGAGACTTTATCCTTGGTAACTTCCTCCAGCAGTTCCATATCTCCCTAGGGTATGTCTAGAAAAAGATCTTTTTTTTTTTTTAAAGTAATTTCTTCTGTGATGAGAGGATTCTGGTAATATATTTGACTCCCACAAGATTCATTCTCCCTATATTGTGGCCAAGTCTGGTAGAACTGGACCTTCTTGGAGCAAATCTGATATAGCAAAATAAGCATTCATAAAGCATCTATAACAGATAGCAATTGTTTGCAGGAGGATTCATCCCTGAGATTCTATAAAAGAAGCTTCCTTGATACATTTTAAATATGACTTATAATGACTTTTTCCAAAAACAGCACTGGGGTAAAGTGAGTTACCCTCAGGATTGGCCCTTTTACTGAGGCAGTTAACATTTTATGACTTCTTTTAGGGTTAATCTCCCAAGATCACTTCAATCTTTTCAAAACTGATGGAATACCGATTATTTGGTACAGTTATTATGTGTGACTTTTCTCAAACAGTCTTGCCTCTTTCCCCTCATCCCTACCCCCTGCACAATTCTGGGGTATGGTTCAGTTTTCTCTCATGGAACAATTGTAAGTAGAATCAGTTCCCGAGAATATAATGAAATTTGGGTTTTTTAGTGGACAAGAGTAGTTCCTTGGCCTGTAACCACACAGCCTCTTGCCCTCAGAAATTAATAAAAACTGTATGAAAACTGAATATAGACTCAATCTATCACTAATTCATTTTATCTAAACTTAATTGGGGCTTCCCTACAGTTGGGTAATTGTTTTATTTGTCTGATTGTTTTTTAATCTCTCTCCCCATACTGACTTTTTCAAACTTCACAGGAGTTTACAATTTGAAGAGACACCAGAAGCCATGTAGTACAATTCATCTCCCAGAGATTTAATAACTTTCAAAAAAGGAAATATCATTAGTCTGTCAAGAACTTTTCCCCTCAGGCACTCAATGGAAGCATACCCTATACCTTCCTACTAGACTAGGAAAAAGGAAGTGTACTCTCATGAACTTCCTTATTTCCCTTACTCCATTCCTTAATCCTTTTCTAAATCTTTTCTCCCCTCTCTAGTCTTTCTTTTGATTGGCTAAATTCCAACTGTCTATAAAAGTGCCCAGATCTTTCACATCCTATCAATCAATCAATCCTAAAAAAAAAAAAATTCTTGTTACCATTCTTTATTTTTTTTTCATTTAATACTTATCTCCATCTCACTGCCAAATTCTTATAAAGTCTTTTATTCCAACTACCACTTTCTTACCACTCATTTCTTAATCCTTTGCAATCTGGTTTCTTGATCTTACTACTCCATTAGAATTTCTCTCTCAAAGATTAAAAGTGATCTTTGTTGTCAAATTCAGAAATCTTTTTTTTTAATCTCCATTTTAACTGACCACTCTGTTCCTTTATTTTTTTTTTACACCATCCTGTCCCCCAATTCTGCTTTAATCTAGATTAGAAGCAACTCCTTATACTCTATGGCTTCCTGAACACTGTTTCCATTCCATTCTACTCATTTCCCTTCCCTTTTTTTGGGGCATTTCTTAGTAAGATCTTCCTCTACAATGGGCTCAATTATTCTTATGCAGATAACTTTCACATCAATACAGTCATCCTAAGTCTCCTGACTTTCAGTACTATTTTCAAATGAGAGCTGTACTTTCAACTCTTCAGTCTGAAGTCTACCTTATCCTTACAAGATTCTACAGATCAAAGTATCTTGGAAGGGAATTCTAAGACTATTTGGTGCCACAAGAGCCCTTTTTACAATATCACTGAAAAATAGTCTTGTTATAACCTTTTCTTGCAGACATCTAATGAAGAAGAACCTACTGCTTTCTAAGGAAGCTCATTTCACTTTCTGACTGCTCTAGTTATTAAGAAATTTGTCCTAGAATAAAAAGTGAATATTCTTCTTTGTGTATTTTACCATTGTCCTTAGTTCTACCCTTAGAACTAAACAGAACAGGTCTAATTTCTTTTCCATGTGGCATAATTTCAAATAGTTATATTCCCCCAATGTGTCTTTTATCCAGATGACTACTTCTTATTCCTATGACTAAAACTCATTTGGCATGATTTAGGAATCCTTCATCAATCTGGTCCTTCTTCTCTGGATGTTCATCAGCTTATTAATTCTCTTCTTAAAATATGTTGTCTAAAACTGAATACAATACTCCAGATGTTATCCCTTGTAGGGCAGCGACTGTGTGACTATCAATCACCATCCTAGTCCTGGACACTACCTTAATCCTGGATTTCTACTTTAGTTACATATGCTTCCTTTATCATCACATTAACACTGTTCAAGCTGCCATATCTATCTTGTTGTTGACCTTGAGTTACACTAAAGCCTAAACATCTTTTTTAAATAAATGACTCTCTTATCAGGCTTCTCCATCTTTTACTTATGAAAATTCTTTTTTTAAGAGAAAGATTTTATGTTTATCCCTAATAAATCTCATCATATTAGATTTGATCTAGTAAAAAAAATCTCTCAGGATCTATTGGGGTACTGATTCTATCACTTTTTTAAGCTATCCCTCATAGCATTGTATCATCTCCAGTTTTGATCAGTATATCAGTGATATCTTCATCTTTCCTTTAAATCAGTCTCTCAAATTCCATACTTCTATTAAGGCATCATCATACTCTTAGATACCCAGTTTTGTAAACTAAGGTTCATCATCGATTCTGTTCTCTCCCTCACCACCCATAGTCAATCAGTATTCAGTTCTCATTTGTCTAATTCCACAGTTTTTCTCACTTCCTTCCTTTTTTCTTCACTCAGTTGGCCATTACCTGGTTCAGGTTGTTATTACTTCTTTCCTGGTCTATTGTGATAGCTTCCTAATTGGTCTCCTGCTTCCAATCTATTTATTCTGTGACCCATCCTACTATTGTGACAGCTTCCTAAGCATTTGGTTTTTCTGTTTCCAATCTCTCCTTTCCACCCATCCTGCTATTGTGATAGCTTCCTATTCTGACCCATTCTACACATAATTGCCAAAATGATATTCCTGTAGCACAGGATCATGTTACCTTCAACTAAAAAAACTTCATCAATAGTTATTTATTGCTTCAAGGACAAAACAAAAGAAAAAAAATAGTGTGCTTGGGATTTAAAGTTCTTCACAATCTTACTTCTAGAATCTAGAAGTAATTCTAGAATCATGCTACTTTATTCCATTTTGTATACTCTACTTCCTAAAACAAATTAGACTACTACTTGTTCCTTGAAATTGGCATTCTATGTCTTGCCACTCTTTATTTTCAATAGCCATCCTTGTTCACTAGAGCACAAACATCATCATGTTCACCTCTCAAAATCCTTATTTTTCTTCAGAGTTTAACTAAGGTGTCACCTCTCTTTGAGATCTTTCCTAAACCTCACTACCCTAGTTGTTAATAGTTGCTCCTTCCTTGAAGGACCTTGATTCCAGAGAAGTTGTCAACTTTCACTGGATAGGGGGAATTTATATATCTTGTAGTTTCTTATCCCAAGGAAATCATAGGTCCAGACCCCATTCCTATTTCTTATGTACTAGGAACTGTGCAAAGTATTGGGCATATTAGAAAAAAGAAAAACTTTCCTTTACGTCATGTAACTTACAGTTTGCCAAAATCATGTATTAACATTTAAATAGTGTTTCAAGTTTTACAAATTACTTTATGTACATTGCTTCATTTGAACCTCATACATGGACCATAAGGTAGATGCTATATCTATTATTATCTTCATATTACTTATGAGAAACTGAGGCCCAGAAAGAAAACATGTTTTGGCCATAATTATTAGCTTCCAAGTGTCAAAGGTTAAATTTGAATTTAAGTCTTCCCATTCCAAATTCAACATTTTAGTTCCTAAGCTAGGAACTAAAGATAAGTTAACCTAAGCTAAGTTTCAAGTAACATACATATCCCACCTGATTAAAATAGGTATGGGTTTTAGGTAGGGGACAGGTGACAAGAACCTCGAAAAACTAGGGAGGAAGAACTAGAATGTCCTTATGTCTTTTTCTGTCACTTCATTTCTACCTGATTAGAAGAATAATCTCCCATGGGGAGGTGGTCCATCTGCTAAGCATGAAGAATGGTGAGTGCATTGGATAATCCAGACTCACTTATTTTAGCCAGACATTCCCATTTATTGTACTTGAAACAAATTCTATGACTTCCAATCTTTTGCTCACAACTTTCCCTTTACCTAGAATATCAATCTTGTCCTCTTAACTTGTTTATTGAAATTCTCTCAGTCCTTTAAAATCCACTTCTTCCTTCAAGTCTATTCTACTCCTCTTAAATCAGAGATTCTTTTTTTTTGTGTGTGTGTGTGTGTGTGTGTGTGTGAATGGAGGTGGGGTAATCAGGTAAAGCCCTTCTCAGAATAACATTTTGAAAAGCATAAAATAAAATACACAAGAAAACCAAAGTTTAAGAGTTTGTCTTTGTTAGTAGAGATTACTATATCTCATCTATATGTTGCTTATTGCTTTCTTATGTACTTTTATAGTCTGGGCTTTATTCTTGATATTTGTATGTGTGCCTTATCTCTGTACTAGACTTTTAACTCCAATGGTGCCCGAAAGGATACCTTGCATTTAATTGTTGACTGTTGAATGTTATTCATGGATATAGAGTGACTATCTTTGGAAGTAAGGGCCCAATGCCCAGTTCCCTTGCCCTTCTTTCCCTTATCTATGTCTGATTTCTTTTTCTTGGTGCAAAGGGCACCTCATTTCTCAAGAAATCCACATTATATCTGACACATGAGGCAAGGCTTCCCTTCCTCCTGTCCCACTGGACATATGTTGAGAGCCAGTGCAGAGATCAGGTCCAGCAGTGGCAGTTGGGGCTTACAATTTGTGTCTGTTGCTGCCTCAGAGATGACTTTTTAGTCACAAAAAGAAGAATAAGAACAAATTCTTCACCATGTTCTCCCCACCCCCAATTCTTTGCTTGTTTGAAGTCTATTAACTACAATATTAAGATCATAAAATGGAAGGACTGCAATTTCCTTTCCTCCTGCCGCTTGTGGAGGCATAAAGTTTTGATGGAGGCCAATGGGCACTTGGTTTCCTCAAACTACACTTGAATCCTGCCCACTCTCCCTCCCCCAACCAGGCCTGTGATATGTCAGTGGACTTCCTGTAGTTAGAGATGAAATACAATTTCCAACTTCATGTTCAGCAACTTATGGAAAGAACTGAGGAATTGATGTTTTTAGTAAAGGAAAGGAAAAAAAAATCAGACATTGTTTCTAAGTTATCCTTGTTCCTCATCTCTACAAATGCTCCATTTTATGCAAATATTTCCCTTGTGAGAGCTGTAGTGCACTGTCCTTCCTGTAAGGTTAAGTTCTACTCAATTAATTAGTCAATTAACTATTGAATGCAGTTCTTAAACTTTTGTGAGAGTATATCATGGATCCTTTTGGCTTCCTTGTTTAAAAACAAATAAAATATATAGAATTTTTTAAAAATCAGAAATTAAAAAAACAACAAAAACAAATCTACTAAGTCCGAATTCAGGACCCCCGATTCAGGACCCCCGATTCAGGACCCCTGATTTAATGTATGATAGCACTTCTTCTATCACCTCACATTTGTTATTTAAATATTTTGTTGTTGTTTACTTTTTCTAGTGTGCTCCCATATAATATTGGGGTATGGATATTATGTTGGGTTTTTGAAAGCTTTGCCACTAGACCCAAACTTTGGCATATCCTCTCAAGCTAGAAAGATTTTGAGCATAACCAGAGAGTATGGTTGGTGTGACAAATGTTTGAGGACTAGGTCAGCTATGTTCAGAGAAGCTCAGAGGGACTCATTATCATGATGGACCACTTCAGATTAACTTCTTTTTGAATAGAGGGAGCCACAGCAATTTGATGACTATCTATTACGAACAATGAGGAGTGTCAATCTACATTAGTGGAAGATATTGCTACACTGATGAAGTCAGGGATATTTTGAAGTATTGAGAAAGTTATTTAATTTGCCTGAGATGATGGCTAATCAACTAGATGACAATAATTGCTTATATTTATCTCATACTTAAAAATTCCTTGAGAAGAGAGACTATATCTTAATTGATTCTATACATGACAAAGTATAGGTGTCCTACACGATAGTTATTCATATATATTTGTGGATTTTATTTGACCCTATCTTGATTGAATAATTTTTATTTGGCAAAATGATAAAGTAGATAAAGTTTATCTTCAATTGCTTCCCAACTTCTTTGTGATTGGACATTCTTTTTCCAGACTGCCAATCTTCTTAAGCTTTCTACTGATTTCCCAAAATCTTTCTTGTTTTCTTATCAGGTCATCAAGCTCTTTCCTTCACATTGCCCTGTAACTTATCAAACTATTCTTTCAGCCTGTGGTCCTGGAGACTTGAAGTGACAGCTAATTATATGAATTATCATTATTAGGGAAGGTGAATGGACTTGAAGAATGCTTCTCTCATACTTCTTGAGAGAGATCACATTAAATTGAACACAGAAGTAGGAGAAGAAGAGAAAGAATAATGATAATAAAGATAATGAGAAAGAAGAAGAGAAAAAAGAAAGAGGAAAAAGAGAAAGAAGAAGAGAAAAAGAGAAAGAAGAGAAAAAAGAAGAAGAGAAAAAAGAGGAAGAGGAAGAAGAGGAAGAGGAAGAAAAAAGAGAAAGAAGAAGAAGAAAAATAAGAAAAGAAGAAAGGGAAAGAAGAAAAGAAAAAGAAGAGAAAGAAGAGAAAGAAGAAAAGAAAAAGAAGAGAAAGAAGAAAAGAAGAAGAAAAAGGAGAAAAAAGAGAAAGAAGAAGAGAAAGAAGAAAAGAAGAAAAGGAAGAAGAGAAAGAAGAAAAGAAAAAGAAGAGAAAGAAGAAAAGAAGAAGAGAAGAAAAAAAGAAGAAAAACAAGAGAAAGAAGAGAAAGAATAAAAGAAGAGAGAAGAGAAAGAGAGAAAGAAGAGAAGAAGAGAAGAAGAGAAAGAAGAAGAGAGAAGAAAAGAAGAAGAGAAAGAAGAAAAGGAGAAAAAAGAGAAAGAAGAGAGAAGAAAAGAAGAGAAAGAAGAAGAGAAAGAAGAAAAAAGAAGAGAAAGAAGAAAAGAAGAAAAGAAGAGAAAGAAGAGAAAGAAGAAAAGAAGATGAAGAAAAGAAAGAAGAAAGAAGAAGAGGAGGAAAAGAAGGAGGGGGAGGAGAAGGAAGGAAGAGGAGGAGGAAAAAGAAAAGAAAAGAAGCAGCCGTAGCTGTTGCATTAGTTGGACTATACAAAAATATGAAATTCATAAATATGAAATTCATTCTATAGACACTAAATCTAAAAAAAATTCTCAGAATCATTGAATCTCAGAGCTTAAAGGGATATTAGAGATAGATTCCAACTCTATTATTTTACATATGAGAAAGCTGAGGTCTACAGATACTAAGTGGTCTGCTGAAATTATATAGCAAGTTAATGACAAATCCAGGACTAGAATAATATAATTATTGAATTATAGAGTTAGGAGGAACTTCAAAACTCATATAGCCTAATCCCTATTAAGAGCATGAATTTAAAAAAAAAGTCATTCAGTCTCTGCTTGAAGACCTCCAGTGGTGAGAAATTCACTTTTCTCTATGTAGCTAATTCTATTTTGGAATGATTCCAATTGTCAGGAAATTCTTCCTTATATTGAGTCAAAATCTGCTTCAATCTAACTTACATCCTTTGCTCCTAAGTTTACTGAAGGATATGGGTAATTAATTGCCTGTAGAAAATTTGTATTTCTGAATCATTGACAAACAGTGCCAAGACTCATCCAACCCACTATTTACAACTTACTTTTGTGTAAGTAAGAAACTCATGGAAGTGAATGATAGACTTGCTTTTCAGTTGCCCAGACTTTTTTTTTTTTTTTATCAAATAGAGTTCTTTCTTTACTAATTCATGAGTTCAGATAGATTGAACATTGAATTTGTGAGTTCCATTGTTTCTAATTATCCCTTATCTAGTTTGTCCAATTGATTAATCTCTCTATTTTTTAAACCAATACCAAATGGTTTGGTTGACTGCTGCCTTATAATATAGTTTAAGGTCTGGAAGTACTATTACCCCTTCATTTCTACTTTCATGAACACTTTAAATTAAAAGTTGAGGAAGAAGAGAGACAACAGAAAAATAAAATAAAATTTAAAATATGGAGGACAAGAAATGTGAAATAGAATAATAATAGTAGAAGAAATAATTTGTGAGTCTTGAGAGAAGAGAACAATGGAAGGCATTGGGAACAATGCTTATGGTGTTCCATGTCCATATATCAATTCTAGAGGAGGAATAGCTTGACATTTTAGCAATGAAAGAGAATTTGAACTTTTCACACAACATTAATTATTCAGTCAAAAAACATTTATTAAATGCCTGCTATGTGCTCGACACTGTGCTAAGCACTGGAAATACAAAAAGTCAAAAGGCAGTTCCTAGTCTCAAGAAGCTTACAGTCTCATAGAGAAAATGACATGAAAAGTGAAAATTTCATGCTGAAGATGCTAACGAATGTTTTTGAGATGGGATTTATAAGTGGAAAAGATCAAACATAAGACATTCCCTTGTCAAAACAAACAGAATTATTAGGAGAGATAACAGGTTAATATTCCCTACTTGATGAAAAGGTAAAAGGATTTATTTAGGAAAACGTATCATTTTTAGATATGATGGAAACCAAAGAGAGGGACAGAGTCCAAGGAGGCAGAGAGGAGTCAAAATGAGGATCATGGAATGGAAAAGAAACATAATCATTGGAGCTATGTAACCGTGATGGTAGTCCTATTCCCATGGCTGATAAATCCAAACTTTTTGAAGATGAGTCAGAACATCTGATAAATCTTTACTTGTTTTGCTGACATTTCATTTAGGAGGGTGAGGAAATGATTAAGAGAATGTCTACTCAGGATCTAATTCTGACCAACAAATGGAACCTGGTTGGTGAACTTCATATGACAAAAACCTTGAGAGAAAGTCACCATAACTGATCTAAATTTGACTAAGTCATGAAAAGAAATTTGGACATAGTAACCCATGTGACTTGGACTTTAGGAACCTAAAAGGTTCAGAAATGAGATAGGTGTGGTCTCATGCCCTCAGTTCCTTCATTAGTAATATGAAAATAAGTAGAATTTGTAATTAACCTTACAAAAATACTTTGAGGAATGTTTTTTATTAACTTTAAATCACTATCTAATGTGAGTTGTTTTTATTATTATTATCATTATACAGACAGTGTGGGACAGAAGAAATAAGACCAGTTTAGGATTCAGGAAGAATTGGGTTTAAATTCCTTCATTTGACAGGCAAGCCATTTAACTTTTCATTGCCCTAGGCAATCCAAATAAGACCATAGATTTTAGACTAATTATTAGTCTGCATTGGTGAAGGCAATTTCTGCACTAGGAGTTCTCCCCACTGATAGAAACCTAGGTTGCAAGTCTTGACTATCCCTATTCATATAAACATGCATACAACTTGTGTGTATATACTATACATATTTATGCGTACATATATACACATATTATTATATATTATATTGTATATTATCAGACATATACACATATGTAGAGAGGCTCTAAAAATGAAATTTTAATGATATAATTAGAGCTAAGTGACATAGTTTACAAAACTATGGTTCTGGAGTCAGAAAAAGTTGCATTCAAATCTAGCCTTAGACACTTACTAGTTGTATGATCCTGAGCAAAGCATTTAACTGTTATCTGCCTCAAATTCCTCATCTGTAAAATAGGGATAATAATAACAATAACATCTGTCTCTCAAGGGTTCTTATGAGGACCAAATGGGATATTCATAAAGGGCTTTGCAAATTTTAGAGGACTATATAAGTGCTAGCTATTGTTATAATTGTTGCTAATTATTAATATATACATATATAACATATATGGACAGAATGAATATAAAGTGATTTGGGGAAGAACTGCATTAGAATCTGGGGTATCAAGAAAGATTTTGTGTAAAATCTGGTGCTTTAATTGAAGAAACCAGGGATTTAAGGGACTATATTCCACAGATAGGGGACACTCAGTGCAAAGACATGCAGATGGGAAATGATGAATCATTCTTAGGTAGAGCAGCATACCAATACATAGAGTGGCAAGGAGGAGACTAATACATATGAAGACTGGTAGGACAGACCTTGGTTGTGAGAAGATTTAATGTCAAATAGAGGACTTTAAATTTGATCTTAGGGGTAGTAGGACCCCCTGGAACTCACTGAGTAAGGAAGTGTCAAAGTCATATATGAACTTTAAGAACCCCACTTTAGTGGCTGTGAGAAGGATGGAATAAAAAGGTATGGAATAGGGAAACCAAATAAACAATTAAAAAAAATGAAACAATCAATTAAGAGGAGATAAAAGATAAATAAAACACATAAAAGGAAATTGGTTGTAAGTTGCCAAGATGAGTATTCATTCACAATTTGAGTAAAAGACCTCTCTCCCTTAAACTATTTGTCATGCTGGTTGTTCAGGAACCTTATTATCAAGAACAACAAACTGAGTAAGTATGGAGAAAGGAAGAATTTTGCAGTTGCACATAAGGTGCAATGTATATATTTCTACCAACAAGTGGTTATTAATTTATTTAATAAATAATATTTTATTTTCCTCCAATTACATGGTAAAACATTTTTTAACATTTGGTTTTTCTTTTTAAGTTTTGAGTTCCAATTCCATCCCTCCTTCTACTCCTCTTTCCTCTCCCTTCTCCCTGAGAGGATAAGCAATCAGATATAAGTTTTACATGTGCAATCATGTAAAACATTTCCATATTAGTCATTTTGTACAAAAAGACTAAAATAGAAAAAGAATGAAGGAGGGAAAGAAAGAAAAATAGCATGCTTCAGTCTGTATTCAGGAAGTATTAGTTCTTTGGAGGTGACCAGAATGTTTTATCATGAGTCCTTTGGAATTGTCTTATAGCATTGTACTGCTGAAAATAGCTAAATCATTCACATTTCTTCATTGTATGATATTGCTTCTACTGTGGACAATATTCTAGTTCTACTTGCTTCATTTTGCATCAGTTCATGTAAGGCTTTCCAAGATTTCCGAAATCATCCTGCTTGTCATTTCTTATAGTACAATAATATGCCATCACAATCACAATCACATATAATGACAATTCTCAGACACCACAAAAAGCTGCCGTACAGATTTTTGTACCAATAGGTCCTTTCTCCCCCTTTTTTATGTCTTTGGGATATAGATCTAGGTTTTGTTAGATCAAAGGATATGCATGGTTTTATAGTCCCTTGGGCATAGTTCCAAATTGCTCTCCAGTATGGCTGGATCAGTTCACAACTCCATCAATAGTGTATTAGTGTGCCATTTTTCTCACATCTCTTATAACATTTGTTGTTGCCCTTTTTTTTGTCATATTAGCCAATCTGATAAATGTCAGGTGTCATCTTGGGGTTGTTTTAATTTACATTTCTCTAATAATGATTTAGAGTATTTTTTCATATGACTATAAATAGCTTTGATTTTTCCTCTTCATATTATTCCTCATGATTCATGATTATGCCTCTTCATATCCTCTGATCCTTTATCATTTGGGGAATGATTTGTCTTCCTATAAATTTGAGTTAGTTCTCTATTTATTTGAGAAATGAGGCCTTTATCAGAGATATTTGTTGCAAAATTTTCCTGTTTTTTGGTTTCTTTTCATTGTAGTTGCATTGGATTTTTTTGTGCAAAATTTTAAAAATGTTATATAATCAAAATTGTTTATTTTACATTTTGTAATGCTTTCTCTATTTTCTGTGGTCCTAAATCTTCCTTTATCCATAGATCAGACAAATAAATTTTTCCATGCTCTTCTAATTTGGTTATGGTATCACCCTTTATGTGTAAATCATGTAATCATTTTCACCTTATCTTGGTATATGTTATGACATGTTGTTCTAAGCCTAGTTTATGCCATACTGTTTCTGAACAGGTTTTGTCAAATAATGAGTTTTGGTTCCAAAAGCTTGGAACTTTGGATTTACTAGATTATGATGGTATCATAGTGTAACGTATAGCTAATCTATTCCACTTATCTGCCACTCTATTTCTTAGCCAGCACCACTTTGTTTTCATAATTATTGTTTTATAATACAGTTTGAGTTACGATGTGGCTAGATCATGTCCTTTCACATTTTTTTTCCCACTGATTCCCTTGATATCCTTGAACATTTGTTCTTCCAAATTAATTTTATTTTTTTCTAGCTCTATAAATAATTTTTGGTAGTTTGGTATGGCACTGAATAATTAGATTAATTTAAGAGTGATTATTATTTACTCTGATAAAGGTAAAGAATT
Organism: Myrmecobius fasciatus; assembly: GCA_023553655.1. NCBI lineage: Eukaryota > Metazoa > Chordata > Mammalia > Dasyuromorphia > Myrmecobiidae > Myrmecobius > Myrmecobius fasciatus. Next base: position 193,431 of record JAJPUD010003481.1, read on the forward strand.
TTGAGGAGTGTCTCTTCATTTTTTGTTATCAGCAAGAATTAAGTGAACCTGAAAAAGAAGATAAAAGAGAGATAAATACATAGGTAAACCATTTATTAAGTACTAATTACATTCCAGGCACTATGCTAAGTACCAGGGATACAAATACAAACCCAAGAAAAATAGTCCCTGTCCTCAAGTGACATACATTCTAAAAGAATGGGGTTAAGAGAAGACATTAATGGGATCTAGAAATTAGGGGAAGGCTGCCTATGCAGAGTCCAGAGTAGATTGATAGAAGTATGATTGTGACTGGCTTGTATACTTCCTCAAATGGAGGTTAATGGAAGGTATTGCCAATTAGAGGAGGATAAGTATTTCACTGTGTCAATAAAAAAAGAAAAAGAGATCTGCTGAGGCAGAATATCTTAATGTTTGTCAGGAATTTGGAGAGTGAAAGAATGAAGAGTTAAGGGCAATATACAAAGGAAAAAGGAAAGAACGATTGCCAAACACTTGTAGTAAATAAAAGACATGAGGTTTTTCTGAAGAGAAGGAGCTGAACTCTTTCAGGAAAAAAAAACCCATTATTTATTTCCTAAAGAAAGACAATGTGGGTTCACAGGTGCTATTAAATAAAAGTAATCCAGTAAGGGTTAACAGGAAAGAAAGCAAATAGTAGTGGCTGGTAATTCTTCAATGAGAAGATCTGAGTCAGCAAATTATTCGTCAATCTGCTATCAATAAAGTTAAAGTTTGTGGTATTCCTAGGGGCATACATCCATATGAGAGAGAACTGTTCAAGACTTGTCAAATTGCATACCAATTATCTACTGGTGATTCACATTGATATATATGATATTGTCAAAAGGAATCTTTAAAAGATAAATAAAGATTACAAAGTTTGGGCAAGAAACTGAAAACCTTAGGGGAATAGACAGTGTTTTCATCACTGGGCTAATCAAAAGGAAGGGCTTCAGAAAAAAAAGAAAAAATTGAGAAGTAAATAGTTGGTGAGAAAGGGGGAATTGTGAATGAGATTTGGATATCTGGACCATGGATTAAAATATAGAAATAGTATGTACTAGTCACCTAATCAGGAATAGGCCATTCAACGGATTGAGTGCCAGATATGAAATCAGGAGGACTTGAATTGAAATCTGGCCTGGCTATGTGATCCTGGGCAAGTTACTTGACATCATCTCCCTCAGTTTCCTAATCTGTAAAATAAATTGGGGAAGGAAATGGCAAACTATTATAGTGATAAAGGAGGCTTTGGAAAATGAAGAGTCAGACATGACTGAAAATGACTAAACAATTAAAAGATCTTTTAACTGAAAAAGGAAGGAGAAAACTACCTAAAAATTATTGATATGTGGTACTTTACGAATATTAACTCATAACAATTCTAGGAGGTAGATGTTATCATAAATTTGATTTTAGAAATGAGGAAACTGATGAAGATTTAATGACATGCATAATATCATTCAATTAGTAAGTGTTAATCTGGATTTGAACCCATGCTTTCCTAATTCCAAGTCCAGAACTCCATGCATTGCACTTTGTATATCCATCAAACTAAATACCATATATAGTAGGGAAGAAGAATAATGGGCAGTAGAGACACCTAGAAATTCACAAGAGATTTGATCCAAAAATGGATTTGTCATCAAACCCCATGATTATGATTATCTACAAAGGCACAACAAATGGAAAATGAGAAAAATGAGCTATAAAACCTTGTCCAATTACAGAATTACAGGACTTAGTGCAGTCTAGTACATAGCAAAAGATTAAGAAATGTTTTTTTGACTGACTTACATGAAGTACCTTTGATTGAACCAACAGAAACACTTAGGAAAAACATAGATGTGTTCAATTAGGTGAACAGATTACACATGAAAACAATTTTAGACTAGCTCTGCTTGCCTCCAGAAAGCCTAATTATAGTAGAAACAAGGCAGAGAAGTTGCAATGAGGCAAATTTAAGTTAGAAAATTTAAGTTAGAGGTAAAGAAAAACTTTCTTTCACCTAGAATTCTCCTAAAGAGGAGTGGGCTCTCCCTGGAAGTTGTGTTTCCTTTCACAGCAGATTTTCATGCAAAGAATCAATGGTCATTTTTCTGTTATATTACAGGGATTTTTCTTTAGTCTTGTACTGGAATAAGCGGATTTCAAGGTACCTTCCAACTCTGAAATTTGGTGATTTTGTGGTATGGTGCTAACCATGTCACCTATTCCTTTGACTGACCTTTAGCTGTGAATATATCCTGGCTGCAGCCAGCATCACCCATATCCCTGACAGCTGCAAGTCAATGACAAGGAAAGGGGAGGATGTTTCCAGTTAGGTTCCAAAATGGACAATTATGCTTATAGTTGCAAGCACTTAGAAAGGATACCCATTGGTATAAAAAACTAACATCTTCCATAGAAAGATTATGCCAATTTTCCTTTCCAACACCTTCCTTAAAGTTGTTAATAAATGAGCATATGAAGAAATAGCCATAGTTATCAGATATCTTGATTTCTTATGGCTTTGATGAGAGCCCTCATGTTATCATTAGAGATGAGGAGACGTGGGCTTACAGATAGAATAGTTTGGGGAATTAATGCTTTACTGAACAATCTTAGCCTCTAGCCTCAATTCTGGTGCTTTTCCTCTATTGATTATCTCTAATTTTTCTTATATGTAGCTTGTTTGTATGTATTAGTTTGCATGTTGCAATTTATTCCATCAGATTGTGAGCTACTTGAAGACAGAGACTATCTTAAGACTTTCAATGTATCCTCAGTGTTTAGCACAATGGTTGGCATATAGTGAGCACTATAAAAATGCTGGCTATTATTATGATTAAGTGCTTAATTAATACTTGTTGACTGACTGGTTGGATTAATGCCAATTGTGCTGTATTCAGTGAAGTATTTTGCACGTAGGGACAGAGACAGACAGGACAGGGACTGGACTCATAATTTACTTAATATAGGGAACTCCCAGATGAGGAAATCCCCTTCACCCCTACTGATCAGATTTAGATTCTTAGAGAATTGCCTAGGTCATTGAGAATTTAGATGATTTTCCAGTCATAGTCATATTTTAGAGGTAGTTCTTGCACCCAGATGCTGTTGATTTTTTTTTTTTTTTTTGCTGAGGCAATTGAGGTTAAGTGACTTGCCCAGGGTCACACAGCTGTTACGTGTCTGAGACCAGATTTGAACTCAGGTCCTCCTGACTTCAGGGCTGGTGCTCTATACACTGCGCCACCTAGCTGCCCCCGCTGCTGTTGATTTTGAGGCTGGTCCTATCTACTATGGTATACTGCCTCTCATCTCATATTAGTAATTGCTTATTGAAAATTATATGATCTATTTAACCTACATCAGATTGCTTGCTATCTTGGGAAGGGGGAAGGTAAGAGAGGGAGGGAGAAAAATTTGGAACATAAAGTTTACAAAAATGAATGTTGAAAACGATCTTTACATGTATTTAGACTATTAAAAAGAAAATTATATGATATTATATTCTTACTTTATATTAATATTGAGCTTAATATGCCAGATTTTATAGGGAATTTGCATTTTATAAAAAGAAAACCCAGAAAGGAAATGAATCTATGACTTTGGATATTGGTACATGTGGGTATGAGGAAGAACTTTAGCTAGTAGGTCTTCTCAGACCTTCTCACATTACCACTTGTAGAAAGCTACATACTTTTACTCCCTACACACAAAACAGATGATGATCCCAAGCATATGCCTGTCTTGCTATCTGTGTTTTAGATCATATGCTTCTTACCCAAAAAATACAAACATGACATAGAATTTACAGTCAGTTGGTGAGTCAATCAGCATTTATTAAAACACTATATGTGGAAAAGTTTGGACTAGAACAAATAAGAAGAAATATTAATAACAAGTAAGAACAAATAGGAAGCTATTGTGATTTTCCAGGTTTTTTTCTGAGAGCATCTTGCTCATCATTTCCCAAAGAACAATAATATTTCATCATAATCCCATACTATATTCAGCCATTCTTCAATTGATGGGAACCCCCTCAATTTTGATTTTTTTTTTCTGAGAAGAGAAGTTGCTATAAATATTTTTGTACATATAGGTACTTTTCTTTTTTAAAAATTCTCTTTTGGAATTCATGCCTAATAGTGATATTGTTAGGCAAAAAGATATGCATGAATTTATATGCCTTTCAGGGATAGATCATATCTTTTGATAATTTATCAATTGAGGCATCTTATTTATTTTTTTATAAATTTGACTCAGTTCAAGAGGGCTATTTCTTGGTAAAAAACAGGCGAAAAGGAGGAAATGGTGGAGGATGAATTCAAGAGACTGTGAGATGAGTAGGGGAAAAGGAGTTTTTGGCAAATAGTCTTAGTTGTTTATTTTTGCTTTGTTTTATTCATGCAAGCTGAGTCAAAGTTTTCAGTTGAGAAAATGGGGAGGAAATATAGCAGGATCCTTGAGGAGATGAAACTTTGTGACAGCCTTTGTAGAGAACAAGATAGACCATTAAATAGGGATGTGTAGAATGATTACCTTTCTGCAGTGAGGGTTCCATTGAAATTACACAGCATAAATTTAAATATAACCCTATGAAATCTTGGGTGCATGCCAGACTGTACTTGTATCTTCTTTTTCACTATCACAAATTATAGATAGATTAGTTAATCCCCTTCCCCAGTAATTAGTTCTTTGCAGAGAATTAAATCCAGAATCCATTCTATAGCATCCCTGACAAGAGATTTTCAAGTCTGTGGTTGAAAACCTCTAAATACAGGGAACACAGCACCTCCTTAGGCATCCCTTTATAGACAATTAAAATTTGTCAATATGTTTTTGTCAATATTCATTGTTTTGTCAATTATATTATCAAACTGTTCAAATTGTTAGGATGTTGTTCATGTTGATTCCAAATTTTCTTCCCTGCAAAACCCTAGCTGTGTGCTCTGGGGTCAAACATTACAAGTCTAATCTCTCTTATACAGAAAAAATTAGACTTGAAAGAAAAGGGGGTCTCTGGTCCCTGTAGCTCTTTGTATATGATTCCATGAGTAACGAGTGTCTTTATATATTCTTTTGGAGGATGATGATAATGTTGATGGGCAAGAAAGGAAAAAAAAAGCCTTTTACATTTGAAGAAAATACTCCAAGGACTTTCTTAACCATGGATAATCAGAAATGTGGATTTGACCTGGAGGTCATTCTTTAAGAAGAATGAAGCAGATTGGAAAGACGGATAAAATGACCCTTTTCTATGGGGCAAGTATATGCTGTTATCTATCCATCCATTGACCATTCTTCAGAGCCAGAGTATCACGTTATCAGGCTCTGGAGAAGCAGGGACTAGTGCAGGACATCCCCATTCCCACCCCCTAACAACCATCAAGTCTTTGGCTTTAACCTTTGGAACCTTATGGGATTGAAGACCAAATCTCAGTTTTCCTTGACTAAGGCACTCAATGGACTATCTCTGCACTAACACACCCCACAGGCATTGCACCCCAGAGAGGGAGGGAGTGTCACTGGAAAAGAATGTGTTGCTAAGGGTCATACAGTTATTTCTCTTCCTTCCTCTGATTTACCCGATTGTACTGTGGATGTTTTCATGTTGACTCAGAAAGGAAGCAGCTAGTTACAAAACCAACTATCATCCCTCTTAGCTCCCCTCTGATTTCTCAGCAGGGTCTCTGCTCCCCCTGGACAGGCCTGGGTGTGGATCAGCATCAAGAGGGCATGAAAGCAATGATGTTATAGGCTCATTATTTTGATTCATCTTCCCCTATTCTTCAAAGGCTGACCCATCCCCAGCTGAAGAATGGAATTTAAGGAGGAGGACTGGTAGAACTGGAGAAACCAGAGGCTTGTACAAGGAACTTCACCAACCTGGTTATCAGTTTCCTCATATATAAAATTCAGAGAGGCAAGACTTCATATTAAGAAAAAAAATCTTCTTAATGATTAGCCAGTGTGGAATGGGCAGAGTTGGCAGGGATTGTAGGAGAGTGAAGATCTTTAGGTAGATATTGGATGGTCATTTGTCAAGTATGTTATAGTGGGGAATCTTTTGGGGTATGAATTAAGCTAGATAGTCACTGAGCTTCCTTCTGGCTCTAAATATAGTATTTCTGTGTGATTCTGAATAAGTTGAACTAGATAATAATTCATATAGAGCTTAAGATTTACTAAATGCTTTACTTACACAAGTTTTTTGAGGTACATAGATCATTTTACAGAAGTTGCTAATCCTTAGAGAGGATGGTCAAATTGTTCAAGGTCATCTAGCTAATGAGATATGAAATTAGATCTCCTGCCTCTGGGTATAACATTCTTTCTATTCTATTACACTGCTTCTCCAAGATGAGCTCTTGGCTCTGCCTCACTTTTCCTAAACCCATTTTTCATCTTCATTATGTGCTATGGGTTGGACATGACTCAGGTCTGTCCTAATATAATAAAAAGAAATTTATTTAATTATAGCATGAGAAAAATATTTAACAAGAATATACCGAGCTGATTCTCTTGAGTTAAGTTTTCCTGACTCTGAAGTGCCCATCATAGTTATCAGCAACGCAAATGAACATACCTGTTGTTTTTTGTGGCTATTTTGTACTTGGATAGCAGCACACATTGTGAATAGCTTGATCCTTTAGTTTCCTAAGTCAATTAAAACTCAAAACTCAAGAATGGTTTCAATTTTTTTTTTGGCTGGGGCAATTGGGGTTAAGTGACTTGCCCAGGGTCACACAGCTAGGAAGTATGAAGGTTAGATTTGAACTTAGGTCCTCCTGACTTCAGGGCTGGTGCTCTATCCATTGCACTACCTAGCTGCCCCTTACTTCTTTTTAAGAAAAAAGAAACTCTAGTAAAAAATCAACTGGAGAATAACTGAAGAAGTTGTGGTATATGATTTTGAAATTATGCTATAAGAGATGGTGGAATGACTTTAGAAAAAGCTGGGAAAACTTGTATGAGCTGATGTAAAGTAAAATGAGCAGAAGCAGAAGAATATGGTGAACAGTGACAACAATATTGCAACAATAATCAACTGTTAATAAAAAAAACAAAACTTAGTTACTCTAATCAATACAATGATCCCTGACAGATTCAAAGGACTCATGATGAAAAATGCTGTCCATCTCCAGAGAGAAATACACACACAGAAAGAAGACAGAGATAGAGAGAGACAGACAGACAGACACACACACACAGACACACAGAGAGAAGGCAGAGAGATCTAATGAACTGAGTAAAATTAAAGCATATTTTTTCCACTTTATTTTTCTTGCCTTTTTTTTGTTTGCAACATGGCCAATGTGAGAATATGTTTTGCATGACTTCATATGTATAATAAGTATCATATTTTTTGCCATCTCAGTGTATGAGGGAGGGGATCGAGGGAGGGAAAGAATTTGGAAATGAAAATAAAACATTAAAAAAAGGAAAAAAATAGTAGTGAGGGATTAGGATATTGTTCATACCACACCGTCACTTCTGATTCCTTCTTTTCTCCCTCTTATTCCAGCCAACTACTTTGCTTTGGATATATTTTCCTCCTGTCACATTCTTGACCCTTGGGTTGACCAATTAAACTATGCATTCTTCTTTACCTTTGAATCCACTGCCTCCTATCACTTATCATGCTTTGCTAAATCTCAGTCTGGATCATCTCCATCATCTGCCTTCTCTGCTTCTATTCACATGCTTCTGAGTCATGCTGAAGAAGTCAAGTAACCATAACGACTTGGTATGCTCTAGGAGAGCATTTCTACTGATCCTCCTCTCTCAGGAAGAAGGAAATGTTTCCCCTCCACAGGGTGTGTCAGCTTATGTGGTTCAGATGTGTGTTATATATGCTGAGCTAAGGACTAGCAGAAAATATTCTCTGCCTTCAATACTTCAACAGGTCCATTTCTCCCAGGTGGAGAGAAAAAGCTGGGAAGACTTATATGAGCTGATGCAAAGTGAAATGAGCAGAAGCAGGAAAACATGGTAAACAGCAGCAGCAATATTGCAACGATAATTAACTGTGAAAGACTTAACTACTTTATTTTGGATAATAGGACCTTTGGGTGAATATTGATGAATGGACTGATGTCACCCAGAGTGAAGAACTCTAGAAGTATGACACAAGACTCTGCCCTGGGACCTCTTCTACTCAACAAAGAATCATACACTTATAGATTTAGAGCTGAAAGTGACTTTGAAAGGCCACTGAGTGCAATTCCCTCATTTTATAGATAAGGAAACATCCCCAGAGAAATTAAGTGATTTACTGAGGAGTGTATATTTAGTATCTGTTCAGGTGTCATTCAGTCATACCTGACTCTTCATGACCGTATTTGGAATTTTCTTGGTGAAAGTACTGGAATGGTTTACTATTTCCTTCTCCAGCTCATTTTACATATGAGGAAACGAAGGCAAACAGTTTAGTGACTTTTCCAGGATCACATAACTAGTAAGTTTCTGAGACTAAATTTGGACTCAAGAAAATGGGTCTTCTGAACTCTAGTCCTGGTACTCTAACTACTGCACTGCCTAGTGGCCCCATGATTTAAACCCATATCTTCATGACTAAGTCCAATGCCATACTCATTACTCCATGCTGTCTTTCTCATCTTATCAATCACCTGGATGGTACCATATGATATTTGAGGTAGGGTGTGTGTGAGGGGACAGTGTTGGTATAGTAGAAAGAACACTATCTCTGAAGTCATAAGATCTGGGTTCAAATTCTGTCCCTGAAGTTCACTACTATGTGACATTAGATAAGTTTTTTAACCATATTTTGTTTTCACATCTGTAAAATGAAGGAAATAGAATAGATGACCTCTAAGATTTCTTCCAGTAAGAAATTTATGAACCTGTGAGCATCAATTTTAGAAATGCTACAAAGCTTTATTTTGAAAGACAGCTTCAGAATTCAAAACATTCTCAGCAAGCTGAAATTAATGGATCCTAACCAAGAAGCTGAAATTTAACAGAGAGAAATGTGAAGTTCTGGCTTTAACCACAAAAAAATCAGGAGGAAAAGTATATGGTGCAGAATATGAGTCCTGACAGAGAGACTTAAGGGGGTTTAGTAGACTGCAAGTTTAGTATAATTCAATAGGATGACTTGGGCAGCCCCCAAAGTGAATAAGATCTTAGGATACATTTGTAGATGTTTTGTTTCCAGATTTTTAGAAGTTATAAGCAAGACCACCGTTCCTTTGCTCAGATCAAACACATCATTATCTGTACTATGCTGTTCATTTCTCGGTATCTTATTCAAGAGGGACCTTGGCAAACTAAAATGGATCCAGACAAAAGCAGACAGAATGTGAGGGATCTGGAAACCATATCATATGAAGAACAGATGAAGGAGCTAGGGATGTTGAGTTTGGAGACTAGAAGATTTAGAGAACATGTGACAATTTTCTCCAAATAATTAAAGGGGATAAGATTTATTCTGTATTACTTCAAAGGGTATCATAATTCACATTTAGAAATCATTGGATGGATTGCAGAATGCTTTCCTTCAACAACCCTGTGAGTTAGGTATTGTTATTATACACATTTTATAGACTTAGAAGCTGGAGTAATGAGAAGTAAATAGGATCATAGATTTAGAGCTGAAAGGTCCATAGGATCATAGATTTAGAACTGAAAGGCACCACAGAAGCCTTTGATTCTAATCAACCCTACATTTTTGTAAATCATAGAATCATAGATTTAGAGCTTCTCTTAAGTGACATGTAGATTGCCTTGTGATGCAGTGCATTTCCAATAAGTGGATGTGATTAAGAAAAATGACCAGCTATTGTTAGGAATATTACAGAGGGGATTTTTACATTGGATCAGAAGTTTGATTCAAATGGCTGATCAAGTCTTTTCTTATTTTAAGATTCTGTGAATATATGAAAAGAAATATTCCATCTCTGACTTAGGATCAGCTCTCTAGAGAGAATTTTTCTCGATAAATATAAGTTTATTTAAGTTATATTTATTTACATAAGTTTGTTATAAATAAAAAGAATGAGGAATTTGACAAGTTTTTATGAATTAATTCAATTTTGAGAAAAGTTTCTGAATAATTAGAGCTGTCCAAGTGTCTTGTAGACAATGTCCAAAGAACCAGCAAATTATCTATCTACACTATCAAAGTAGAAGTAGGCACCTTCTGTTCAAATAGAGTTTGGACTAGATGCCCTTTGGGATCCCTTTTAAGCCTAGGATGCCACAATTCTAATGTTCCCTTAGAGAAGTGTCAGTGAAATGTTTTCATCATAACACACACTAGTCAGCCTTGCCTCTTTATCCATTTCCTTCCCACATTAGGAAGAATATCTTGGAATGTCCTTCCCTCACCCCATTTTTTAAATGAAAAATGAACAAGTGCATTTAATTTCATAGAAATATGACATATATTTTCCAACTTTATTTTTCTTTCTTCTTTCAGATCCTTGCTAAAGCAGCTTGGCCAGGGGCTCCCTGGATGCTGCCTCAAGGCTCTGGAGTAAGAGTTTTCAAGCATTACAGGCACAGATGTTTTGAAAATCTAAAAAATTTAGATTTTGTCCAAAGCAGTGGTCTGGAAGTGATGACCTGTTTCCAACTAATGTGGTAATCCTTTTCAATTCAATATTTTAAAAAAATTCTGCACATGCTCAAAGAACCATATGACTTTCCTATTACAAACACTTTGATATTGCCATCACAGCTTTGTTGGGGGGGGGGATTTGGGAGTCTATTTTTGTGATGTATCCAATAGGAAACCTCTTGACAAGGGGAAATGTATCCTTAGCTAGGGGTAATGGATAGAGTGCTGGATTTTGGGGCAGACTATTACTGGCTCTGTGACCTTGGACATCACAATTAATCTTTTGCCACTCCATTTTCTTAATCTGGAAAATTAGGATTTGCTTATTTCTTAATAAAATATAAAATAAATTTCCTAATTTGTAAAATTCCTAATTTACACAACTTTATTAGTTTATTGTAAGGACCAGGACAAGTTTTATCTATCTTGAAAAAAATCTCATTGGATCTTACCATTTCTTCAAGGTATCATTTTATATCTCTTTTCTCTTTCACAGCCAAGCTCCCAGAAAAAAGCTGTCTCCTCTACTCCACTCACTCATTTCTTAATCTTGCTTTTGATCTCACCACTTGATTGAAGACTTAGTTTTTCCAGTGGTTGATGATTTGTTACTTGTCATAGTTAATGTCCTTTTCTCCATCATTATCCTTCTCAACTTTGCTGTATCACTTGACATTTTATGCTATTGATGTTCCTCTACTCATGGATAAAATCTTCTTTCTGTTTCTGTCAATGGACTATCATCCTTCCGGTTTCTCCTCACTCTTCTTCTCTTTACATATACAATCAGTTTTCAAATTTTGTTGTTTCTACTTGCATAATTTCCTTTATATTTGTCTCCACTTTTCTACTTGTCTGGTCCTTAGTCTAGTTCAGTGGTGACAGAATTATATAAATAGACTTTTAATTAGTTTTCCTCTCTCTAATATATTCTTTATAATAGAGTGTATGTCTGACTATGTTTCTCCCCTACTTGCTAAAATTTCTGTTTGCCAAGTTTACCCAGACTTGAAACTTACTTAGGAAGATCTACCTCAGATGCTAGCTCTGTGACCTTGAACAAGTCACTTAGCTCTGATTTCCTTGTTTTCTCATTTGAAAATTAAAGGGGTTAAACTACATGATCTCCAATGTCCTTTCCAATTCTTAGTCTTTGATACTGTGATCTCTGACCCTTCATTTTGTCTTCATCTTCAATGCTCAATCTCTCATCAAACCCCTATTGATATTATAGTCATGATATCTCTTCCAATCACATTTTCCATTGCTACCCTAGACCAAGGCCTCACCATTGTCTGGATTATTTTATGCAATAGAATAATAACTAGTGTCCTTGCCTGAAGTTTATTCTTATTATATTCTGTCTCAAACATGACTAGAACATTTGTCCTCAAATATTATTTATTGCTCATTAAACTACTATTGTTTCTGAAAATTCAAACTTTCTCTTCCTGAACTCTGAAGCTTTCTATCAATTTCCTTTTGACCCTTCCCTTCCCATCCTCTTTTCTCTTTATCTTTTGGGAAAATGGAAAAAAGATATACAAAAATGCATTGAAGAGAAAAACTCGTTAAAAATACGTTCAAAGAGACTTGGATGGACTGATGCTGAACGAAGTGAGCAGAACCAGGAGATCATTATACACAGCAACAACAATACTATATGATGATCAATTCTGATGGACATGGATCTCTTCAACAATGAAATGTTTCAAACTAGTTCCAATTGTTCAGTGAAGAAAGCCATATACACCCAGAGAGAGGGATATAAAATGTGGACCACAATATAACATTTCCATGATCTCTATTGATATTTGCTTGCATTTTGTTTCCTTTCTCTGATTTTTTTTCTTGTAGATATGATTTTTCTTGCACAACAATGATGTGTGGAAATATGTATACATATATTCGATTTGTCAAGTATTTTAACATAATTAACATGTAGTGGATTTCCTGCCATCTAGGGAAAGAGTGGGGACTAGGGGGAAAAATTTGTAACAGAAAGCTTTGTAAGGGTCAATCTTGAAGAATAACCCATACATATGTTTTGCAAATAAAAAGTCTTAATAAAAAAATGTGTACAAAAATTCACTGAAGAAAAGAATGCCTTAAAAAGTAGCATTATCAAATGTAAAAGGAGGCAAAAAAGCTTACTGAAGAAAAGGATTCCTAAAAAATTAGAATTGGGTAAGTGGATATTAATGATTCCATCAAGAAACAGCAAGACATAAAAAACAATAAAATAAAATCAAAAGAATAAAAAAAAATAGAAAAAAGATGAAATATCTCATTGGAAAAACAACTGATTTGGAAAAGAGATCCAGGAGAGATCATTTAAATATTGGACTACCTGACAGCCATGATAAAAAAAAATCAAAAAGCATCTTTCAAGAAATCATTGCCCTTTCAAGAAAATTGCCCTGATGACTTAGAACCAGAGCATAGTAATTGAAAGTATCATCCCTTGAAAGATATCCCAAAATAAAAACCCCCAGGTGATGGTAAATTCTTCGGCTTGACAGGGTTACAAGTCAAGACTAAAGTGGAGGGAGTGTTGGTCCCCAAATTTTTGTTTGCAGATAATTGTACACTCATTGCAGTCTTTGAAGCTGAGATGAAGTAAAATATGGGTCTATTCTCTGCTGTTTGTGGTTATCTGGAAAATATAGTCAAATTGCAGAGAGAGAATGCTTGCAAATAGTCAGAAAAAAAACAATTCAAATATCATGGAACTAGTCAGGATTATATGAGATTTATGGATCAAAGAGCTTGGAATTTGATATTATGTGAGCAAAGGAGCTAGAATTACAAGTAAGAATTATTTATACAATGAAACCGATCATAATCCTTCAGATGAAATGGATATTCAATGAAATAGAGGACTTGCAAGCATTCTTGGTGAAAAAATCAGAGAGGAATAGGAAATATGACTTTCAAAACTTAAGAGAAACATAAAAAGGTAAACAAGAAAGAGAAGTAATAAGGGATTCAATAAAACTAAGCTATTTATTTTCCTATTTGGGAAGATGAGACTTGTTAACTCCTAAGAAATGTATTATTATTAAGGCAGTTAAGTTAGGAGCATACATAGAATGTATGGGTGTGAGTTGAATATGATATATAAAAAATAAAATTAAAGGGTGAGAAAGAGGAATGCACTGGGAGAAGGGGAAATGGAGATGCAGAATTAGGTAAGTTAAAAAGAGGCATGAAAGAGCTTTTGCAGTAGAGGAAGATGGGAAAGGGATTGCTTGAACCTTACTATCAATGGAATTGGCTCAAAGAGAGAATAACATGGACATTCATCTTTCCCTATAGGAAAGTGGGAGAGGAACTGGATAACACAACGGAGTGGATTGTTGTCCTTTGTTCTCAAAAGAGAATCAAAATGATATCACTATGTTAGAGTTAAATTACAGTATATCCAACTGGGGCCAATCAGACCAATAGGAGCTTGAAATGCCCTACCAGAATTCAGGTACAAATATTCCATGTGAACACTCAGGCTGGACTCTCTAAATTTGTGCATCTTGCATTTTCTTTTGAGCTACTTCAATTCTACTTTGCTCATAAAGCACAGTTCCTTCTCTGAGGGACTCTCCCATGCTGTCAGATCCTGTGCCAATGTCTCCCAAGCCAGATAATCAATTCTAAAGTTTTTAAAAGATTCATTGAAAATGTCTTTGTATCATTTTTTTCTGACTACCACGTGAGCTCTTGCCTTGTCTTAGTTCATCATGAAATAGCCTTTTTGGAGAGTATAAATTTGACATTTGAACAATGTGGTTCAGCCAATGGAGCTGAATTCTCTGCAGTAGAGTTTGAATGCTTGGCAGTTGAGTTCAAGAAAGTACTTCAGCATCTGGTATTTTACTTGTCAGGTGATCTTTAGAATCTTCCTGAGACAAATCAAATAGAAACAATTCAGTTTTCTGGCATGGTGATAAACTGTCCAGGTTACAGTAATATACAGCAATGAGGGCAGCACATTGCCTCTGGAGATTTTTAACTTTGGTAGTCAGTCTAATATCTCTTTCTTCCCACACCATCTTTCAGAGCCTCCCAAACAATGTTCTGGCAATGTATTTATCAACCTTATCATCAATGTGTACATGCCTGGAAAGTATGTTCTCAGGACAAGTGAATGTATACACTATATTCAAAAGTTCTTCATTTTCTGTAATTGATGGTTTCACATATGGATGGCTGATGGAACATCTGTATTTTCTTGGTGTTAATTTTTAGATCAAAATTAGCACAAACAGCAACCAATCCATACTTTGTTGCATCTAGGCTTCAGAAGCTGCATTGAGTTCAATCATCTGCAAATAAAAAAAATCATATACCAATACTCCCTCCACTTTAGTCTTGGTTTGTAACCTTTTCAAGTTGGAGACTTTAGTAGCTGACCTTGATGCTGTGTTCGCATTGAAAACATGATTGTTGCTAAAAAGTATGGAAGCAAGCACACTGCTTTGTTTCACTCCATTGGTGAAAACATGTCATCCATTATCCAGAACTTGAGCAAGCATTTCATTGTGAATTTTATGCATAATACTCATGAACTTCTCTGGGCAACCAAATTTTGACATAATTTCCCATAAGCCCTCATGACTGACAATATCAAAGTTAGATCGACAAATGTTGTATATATCTGCTCCTGGCATTTCTCCTGGAGTTGTTGGACAGCAAACACCATATCAACTATTATGTGGTCCTTGGGAAACCACCCTGGCTCTCAGGTAAATGATCATTTTCCAGCTAAAGGATGAACCTATTAAGGATGACTTTGGCAAGAATCAGGATTACCCCTCTCTTCCCCTAATTCTCATAGGACAATCTATTCCCTTTATCTTTATAGATGTGAAGGTGTACTTGAACTCCTGGAGGGTAACTTCCTTTTGCCATACAATCCAGAAAGTTTCAGTCTGCCTTTATTTGAGTAATACACCCCACACTTTATAAATCTCAACTGTAATAGAATCAGCACCAGATGCTGATAGAAGGTTTGGAGGAGGTTGGGAGAAATACAATGGAGGGAAATACTCAGTAATCATATATGTGAAAAAAAAACTTTATAGAAAGTTTCTCTGACAAAAGTCTCATTTCTCAAATGTGTAGAGAACTGTGTCAAATATATAAAAATAAAGTTGTCCCCAACTGATAAAGGGTCAGAGAATATGAACAGGTAGTTTTCAGACCAAGTAATCAAACTTATCTATAGTCATATGAGAAAATGCTCTAAATCACTATTGATTAGAGAAATGCAAATTAAAACAACTCTGAGGTACCACCTGATACCATTTAGATTGGTCATATAATGGGAAAGGAAAGTGGTAAATGTTGAATGGGATGTGAGAATTGAGACACTGTATACTGATTCAACCATTCTGTAGAGCAATTTGGAACTATGCCCAAAGGGTTATGAAACCTTGTTTGCCCTCTGACCCAGAATTACCAGTAATATATTTGTATTCCAAAGATTTCCCTTCCCTTCCCTTCCCTTCCCTTCCCTTCCCTTCCCTTCCCTTCCCTTCCCTTCCCTTCCCTTCCCTTCCCTTCCCTTCCCTTCCCTTCCCTTCCCTTCCCTTCCCTTCCCT
>JAJPUD010003481.1:209613-246448 GCA_023553655.1 Myrmecobius fasciatus
CTTCCCTTCCCTTCCCTTCCCTTCCCTTCCCTTCCCTTCCCTTCCCTCTCTTTTTTTCTTTCATTTTTCCTGTTTTCTTTTATAACATGACTAATATTGAAATGTATTTTACATGACTACACATATATATCCTATATCTGATTGATTGCCTTAACAATGAAGAGGTAGGGAAGAGAGGAAGAGAATTTGGAACTCAATGTTTAAAAAAATGAATGTTAAAATTATTTTACATGTAAGTGGGGAAAAATAAAATATTTATTAAAAATAAAACAAAATAGGAAAAATTTCAAAGGGAAGACATTTGAGGGCAGGGAATGAAACTCTGGAGTGTGGCTGAACCAGATTAAAATATAGTTGGGAAATTTTAGCAAAATAAGTGAAAATACAATACAACACAGAAAATAAATGGTCACTTTTTTTAAAACCGTTATTACTATCTATAAAAAGGAAAAGCTTGTGATTAGCCAGCTGCAATTGTGTGTTTACTTGCATCTACATTGTCCATATTGATTAGCCTCAAAGCCCTACAAAAAGCATTTTCTCAATGAACCACATTTCAGTGATATTCAGTTGATGGTGGATTCTGCAAGGGAAAACCTATACTTTTTGATTCTGTTCAACCCCAGTTTAACTCAGGGTCTAGAAAGTTAAGTTCAGAAAGTTGAAAACTCAACAGAGGAAATAACACAGCAAATTAAATGGTTTTGAGCCATAACAAAGGAGTTTTCCTTGGAAACTGTCTTAGTTTCCTTTAATCAAAAGCAATTCCTCTCAGGCTATAGGAAAATACAAACCAGAGCTTTGGCCAATTTGAATAGTATGCTCCCTCAAATGTTGGAGAATCAGTCAACAAATATTTATTGAACTTAATATATGCCAATCACTGTGCTAAGCACTGGGAGCATAAAGGAGGGCAAAAGAGAATCCCTACTTTCAAGGAATTCCTTTTCTGATGGAAGAGACAATGTCCAAACAAACATGTCCAAACAGGTGTACAGAACCGTTCTCTGGACTCCAAATATGAATAGGATATAAGAGGCAGGATCAAGGGGATATTAGCTTTGTGGGAAATTGTTTCCATTGATATAGAACCTAGCCCTAGAAGTGGCCTGAGAAATCTTCTTGGCTAACCTCCCAACTTTCCATTTCACAGATTAAGAAACTGAGGTCCAGAGAGAATAAGTGACTTGCCTAAAGTAATAAAGTAATAAAAATAAAAAGTGGTGAAACTGAGATTTGAACCTCAATCTTTCTCTCCAAATCCATAGTTCTTTCCACTGTGGCACAATACTTTTGGGGTTGCTTGGTAGATCCTTCATTTCCTAGATCACCAAATGTTTTTGTAAAGTGCATATCATTAGTTATTGTTATTAGGCAATGGAAGCATGATTTATTCTAATCATCTTGTATTCCAGGATTTGTGAAGGTTGAGTGTTATAGAAATATCTAATATGTAGGACTGTGTGACAGTAGGTAACTGTCAAGCACATAAAAGTTAGAACATAGTAAAATGACATGATAGGCTTAGCATTCCTAGTTTATTTTTTTAAGAGTAATTTTATTTTTTTTCTACTGACAATAGTCTGTTTCCTTTCCCCTCCTGCCACTCCCCCATTAAAAAAAAGAAAAACAAAACCCTTGTAACAACTATGCGTTGTTAAGCAAAACAAATTATAGCATGCACCATATCCAAAAATTACATGTCTCATTCTACATCCTGAGTCCTTCACGTCTCTCTGAGAGGGTGGGTAGCATTTAGCATCACTGGTCTTCTGGAATCATAGTTGGTCATTGCATTAATCAGAATTTGTAAGTTTTTCAAGATGTGACTTGCCAAAGTTGTTGTTATCATATAAACCAAGAGTGCTAAACCTCTGGCCTATAACACACTCTAGAGTAGCCTGAAGCAGATTAAAATGTAATCGAGAAATATTAAAAAAGATTCAATAGAACACAGGTGATATTAATATGTGGTTTTCTAAGTCAACATATGGCTTACAGGGACAAAAATCTTTTTGTATGGTTTAGGGGTTCCTATTTTTATTTTTTTTAAATAATATTTTCTTTTTTTCCAGTTACATGTAAAGACAATTTTTAACATTCATTAATTTTTTTGAATTACAGTTCTTTCTCTCTCTCCCCTCTTTTAAAATGGCAAGCAAATTAATGGAGGTTGTATGTGTACAATCACGTAAAACATTTTGATATTAGTCACATTGTGAAAAAAGAAATAGACTAAAAGGAAAAAAATCATAAAAAATGAAGAAAGCAAAAATAGTATGCTTTGATCTATGTTCAGAATCTATCAGTTTTTTTCTCTGAACGTGGATAACATTTTCTATATTGAGTCTTTTGGAATTGTCTTGAATTGTTATATTGCTGAGAAGAGCTAAATCATTCATTTTACATAATGTTTCTCTCATTTCTATTTGAGCTTGACACCAGGGGTAAAATTTTTTCTCTAGTTTTGCCTCCTTCACTGACACACTCAATTTCTATGATAGTATCTCCTCACCCTTTGCCTTGTAGATTTCTGCACCATGCTGGGTCCTGAACAATCTCAAATATTAATTGCACATTAATACTAGCACTCACATCTGGACCAAGAATTTTAGGGATTGCAGAGCCCACCTTGAGTCTTTAAAGTATTGAAGAAGCGGATGTCTTATAACTTCTTCCCCATTCTCCATCTACAGCATCCTGTCTCCTGCATCCATGATCTTCACAGGATGTCTATTATGTTTGGGATACTCTCACTTGGAATCCCTGACTGCACCAAAGTTCAAATCATATGTGATCTCTTTTGTGAAGTTTTTGCTAATCTCTTGCGACATCAATTTGTGATCTTGTACATAGTGATCCAGTGAGTTTTCATTTACTTTGTACATCATTTCTTTTCTCATCTGTATATATAAATATGTATATATATATATATATATATATATATAGTTTTCTCTTTCTTCCATCCTCACCCCAATATGTATCTCAGTATAATGAATGCCACTTGAAGGAAAAATATTATTCCCATTTTTATTTTTGTATACCACCCTACAAAGCTTGGAACAAAGTGAATGGGTTTTTAATGAGCACCAATTGAATGGGCAGTTAGGTGAGTCAGTGGATGGTGCCAATCTTAGAGTCAAGAAGACTCATTTTCATAGGTTCAAATCTAGCCTCAACTACTTATTAGCTGTGTGATTCTGAGCAAGTCACGTAACCCTGTTTACTTTAGGTTCCTCAGTAGCAAAATGAGTTGGAAAAGGAAATAGCAAATCATTCTTGTGTCTCTGCCAAGAAAACCCCAAATGGGATCACAAAGAATCGGACATAACTGAAACTAAATGACAAAAATTGAATGGAATTAGATTTGGTTTAGATCCTGGATTATTTTATATGAAATTTTGAGAACTAATTTACTCATTTCATTAACTTGACAAGAAACATCTAGTCCTAGACTTTGAAGAGATTTTAGAGATCATTTAGACCAATTCTTTGCTTTGGATGGACCTCCTCTGTAGTGACTCTAATAGCAACCACAATCACAATATTTGGACAACCACATTTGTTCAGAGATTACTCATGTGCCAGATATTATGCTAAGCCCTGGGGGTTAAAAATGTGAAAAAATTATACCCTCAAGGAGTTCACTTTCTAATGAGGGTGACAGCAGGCAAGCAATGAGTCAGCATGGACATACAAGATATATATAGTGTAAATTAGAGTTAATCTCAATGGGGAAGGCACTAGCAGCTTTGGGAACTTGAAAAGGATTCTTATAGAAAACAGAGTTTGTGCTAAGTCTTCAAGGAAGCCAGGGAGCAGATGTGAGGAGGGAAAACATTCTGAGCGTGGAGAATATATACATGCACTACCCTCACCTCATGACAGTACATGTAGGAATAACAGCAATAAGACTAGTGTTTTTGGGTCATAGAATACTTTGTAGGGAGTAAAGTATAAGATGATTGAAAAGATAAAAAAAAAGCCTGGTTGTGAAGGACTTTAAATGACAAACAGAACCCTTTATTCTTGACTTTTAGGTAATAGGGAGCTATGGGAAGTTATTGAGTAGAGGGGTGATTTAGAAACATCACTTTGACACCTGTCCTATTATTGTTATTGGTTAGAGAAGACTGGCTATCAAATGGTGCAATCCTAAGAATTCAGGGAATAAAGCAAGCCTCATCTTGTGAATTACTCAACAGACACTGTTTAATGTTTCCTTGCATCACTTGCAAAGTTTGTTTTGGAGAATTGGTCTTTTCTCTGAACATTACCACATCAAGTCTGAGACAGCTTTATGGCTCATGGGAGGGAAATGAGCTTTTCAATGTCCCATCATAGATACAGGCAGTCTGTAATATATGCCCCATGCAGCCTCGCTCAGGTGTGTTTCCACCATGCCCAGTGACGACAGCACCCATCTATCAGCCAGTCCAGTGCGATTATCAACCCTTCCCCCATTGTCTATGGGTGGGTGTTCAGGAAATGGGAGTCCAAGAAGGACAACGAATATAATTGGGAAGAGCAATCAGTATTTGTATAAATGAGTTGGGGATTAACTGAATTGCAGATCAATCCTTTCTGCAGATAATTGAGAACTGATTCTAGTTCAATTTGGGAACCAAGGACCTTCAATTTATTACATTTCACATTCCTAAAAGGATGAGACTATAGTGGCTTTCTTGATCTCAGTGAGTATTTACCCCTCTTTCTGTGTACACAACCCCTGGAAGAGATGCCATCATTTTAATCCCCTCCTGGAACACCAGGTTCTTTATCTGTAGGAGACAATGCTATTAGATTCTCCAAGTCCCAGCATCTCAAATATTCTGCTTGCCAGGGTTTCAAACCTTCCATCCCTCAGATTTGGTAGTTTTGGAAAAAGTACAGAAGGGAAGAGGGGAAGCTGTTTTGCATTAACTCTGTGTGCTGTCCTTGGGGTATTATGACTGTGACCAGTTCATTACTGGGGCTACAAGACTCATCTTAAAGATCAGAGAGGTCTTTATACTGAATTTTCCTTTGGAATGAATGAAAGTCTCAGTCCCAGAAGGACCATCTTCCAGGCTTGGTCTAGGGCTTAATGAATTTAGTTAGTAGGTTGAAGTTGGGAAGACCTTGACTGGTTATAATGTAGAGAACTTATGATCATGCCACATGAAATGGTGCTCTGAAATCAATTTTTTAAGGAAATTGGTGGCTTCTACTGTGGTTGTTGGTTATTGAGAGACTGTTGTATGTGTTGGCAGATTAGGATAGAATAGGACCAGAGAGAGGGTCACATGGGATGTAAAGGGTAGTAATAAGAAAAATGGGCCCTCTGGTCATGTCCATTTCCTCATTCTGGTTGCTCAGGTGCATAGGCACAGTTGTCTCTAAGCTACGAACAGCAAGTGCTGAAAATGTCTTCTAAATTTTCTCCTCTGAGACAAAGCTCTAGTTGCTCCAGTCTAGTTACAACTCTGATGACTCCTCTTTATGTAAGGGTCCTTGGGTCCTTGGAAGAAAAGTAAGTGATGTGATGAGAAGTTTAATTTGGAGAATGATAATTTACTATTAATAATACACCCCATGAATATAAGCTGATATGTAAATCCTGAGATGATTTCTCCCTGTCAGCGATAAGTATATGGTTCAAGAGTGCACAATTATTCTAATGTACACTTAGAGAAAACCACACAACAGGAGATGCTCAAGGGAAAATACGACAATGTTTTCAAAAGCCACATTTAAATGTTTCTTCAGATATGTGGAATCGCTGTTGCTTTGGATTATCTAGGTCACTCCAGGCCACATAAGGAGAGGGTAGCTATGGGCAGTTGATCGTATTTGTTCTCTTGGAAATTTCCTGTGTTTAATAGTCTTTTTGACAACATATTCAGGCTGAGGAAAAAGTTTATCTGTAATAAATGTGTAATCAAATGAGATAATATATGCGGGGTGCTTCATGAGCCTCATTAATTATGATGCTAATAGCTGACATTTACATAGTCTTCAAGATTTACAAAATTATTTATATGCTGTGTTTCATTTGATCTCCATAACAACCTTATGAGGCAGTTCCTATAGGTGTTATTATCCCCACATGAAATGACAGAACTCTGCATATATTCAGACCCCTCACTATCCTGCACCTGGTTATATGAGTCAATAGACAGACAGATAGATAAATGTATAGATAAATAATACATGAATAAATAGATTTGTTGTTGCTCATTCATTTCAGTCACGTTCAACTCTTCATGACCCAATATGGAGGTTTCTCAGCAAAGATACTGGAGTGGTTAGCCATTTTTATCTCCAGATATTTTTTTGTTGAAGCAATTGGGGTTAAGTGCCTTGTACAGGGTCAGATGGCTAGTTAGTGTTAAGTGAATGAGGCTGGATTTAAACTCAGGTCTTCTTGACTTCAAGGCTGGTGCTCTATCCACTGCAGCATGCTTTTATAGATGAGAAAACTGAGGTAAATGAGTTTAAGTGACTTTCCCAGAGTTAACTAGCTAGGAAGTGTCTGAGGCTAGATCTGAAATCAGGAATATGAATCTTTCTTGATTCCAGACCCAGAACTCTATCCAGTATTACCCAACTGTCCCTAAATGGACAGATAGATGTATGCATAGATGGTTAGACAGACAGAAATGAATAGATAGACAGAGAGATGGATGCATATATGGATGGAAGAAAAGACAAATAAAGTGACAAGTATATGGGAAGATAGACAAATGGATTGATAGAGGGAGAGGGAGGGAGGAAGGAAAAAGGGGAGGACTAGAGAGAGAGAGAGACAGAGAGAGAGAAGGAAACAGGGAGAGAAAGAAAGGAGAGAAGGGAGGGAGGAAAGAAAGGGAGGGAGGAAAGAAGGGAAGGAAGGAGAGAGAAAGAGAGTCAGAAGAGAGGGAGAGAAAGGGAGAGAGACAGGGAGAAAAAGAAGGAGAGAGGTTAGAGAGAGAGGAGGGAAAGAAAGAGAAACAGAAAGAAATGGAGAGAGAAAAGAAAACAGGGAGAGAAAGAAAGGAGAGAAGGAAGGAGGAAGGAAAGAAGGGAAGGAAGGAGAGAGAAAAGAGTCAGAAAGAGAGGGAGAGAACTGGAGAGAGGGAGACAGGGAGAGAAAGAAAGGAGAGAAGGAGGGAAGAAAGAAGGGAGGGAGGAAAAACAGAGAGACAGGGAGAGAAAGAAAGAAACAGAGGGAGAAGGAGATAGAGAAAGAAAGAAAGGAGAGAAGGAGGAGAGAGAGAAAAAAAGAGAGAGAGAGAAAGAAAGAGGAGAGAGAAATTAAGAAAGAGCCAAACACAGAGAGAGACAAAGAGAGAGACAGACATACACACAGAGACAGAGAGAGAAAGAGAGAGAGAGAGAGAGAGAGAGACAGAGACAGAGACAGAGACAGAGACAGAGACACAGAGAGAGAGACAGAGAGACAGAGACAGACAACATATTCCCTGGGCAATATTTTCTTTTTCTTTTTTTTTCTTTTTTTATAAAGCTTTTTATTTACAAAACATGAGTGACCTTCCAACATTGACCTTTGCAAAAAAAAACCTTTTTTTTTTCCCCAAGGTTTTCCTTTCCTTCTCCCCACCCCCACCCCTAGATGACAGGTAATCTAATACATGCTAGATAGGATAAATTATATGACAAATACAGTACATGTATACATATCTATACAGTTATCTTACTGCACAAGAAACATCAGATCTAGAAAGAGAAGAAGAAAAAAACAACCTAAGAAGGAAAACAAAATGCATGGAAATATTCACAGAAAGCGTTAAAATGCTGTGTTGTGGTTCACTCTCAGTTCCCACAGGCCTCTCTCTGGATGTATATGACTATCTTCATCGCTGAACAACTGGTTTGAATCACATCATTGTTGAAGAGAACCATGTCCATCAAAATTGATCATCGTATAGTCTTGTTGCTGTGTATAATGTTCTCCTGGTTCTGCTGATTTCACTCAGCATCAGTTCATGCAAGTCTCTCAAGTCCTCTCTGAAATCCTCCTGTTGGTCATTTCTTACAGAACAATAATATTCCATAACATTCATATACCATAATTTATTCAGCCATTCTCCAATTGATGGGCATCTTTTCAATTTCCAGTTTCTTGCCACTACAAAAAGGACTGCCACAAACATTCTTGCACATGTGGGTCCCTTTCCCTCCTTTAAAATCTCTTTGGGATATAGGCCCAGTAGAAACACTGCTGGGTCAAAGGGTATGCACTGTTTGATAACTTTTTGAGCATAGCTCCAAATTGCTCTCCAGAATGGTTGGATCCATTCACAGTTCCACCAACAATGTATCAGTGTCCCAGTTTTCCCATATCCCCTCCAACAGTTATCATTATCATTTCCTGTCATTTTAGCCAATCTGACAGGTGTGTAGTGGTATCTCAGAGTTGTCTTAATTTGCATTTCTCTGATCAATAGTGACTTGGAGCACCTTTTCATGTGACCGGAAATAGTTTCAATTTCTTCTTCTGAAAATTGTCTGTTCATATCTTTTGACCATTTGTTAATTGGAGAATGGCTTGAAAAAAAATATTTTCTTTTTCCTGCTTCGATAGTTAAAGCAATCTCTTTTTCATTGCCATGATTCCCAAAGAGATTTGGCTGTAGGTTTGGTGCTCTATTTAATTTCTTTGATGTTAAATGTAATTTCTTTTGAGAGGACTCTGGGAAGATATGGAAGCAGGTCAGAAAACTTTCAGCTGTCCACATTTCCTCCACAGGAAGAGACAACATTGACTCAGAGGGAATATAGAGCAGCAGCAATAAACAGGAGTCAAGGTAAAGCAGTTGTTCTCCTAAGACAACCTAAGAAGACCCCAGGAAAGACTTGACTTCTGGGGCAGAGAGAACAAGGTCTTCCAGATCAACCGTGAAGAATCAGCAAACAATAAGCTCTCAGGGGCAGCTGTGCTTGGAAAGCAGCCTCAGTCTTAGAAACTTGCATCTCCTGGACTGTGTGGGGTCTGATGGCTAAGTAGAAGAAGGCTGAAGGATGAATGCATCCATTCAGGGATGATTAGCACAGACTCGACCTGGGCTGGGTTGCCGCTGTGGACAACAGGGAGCTAACACACACCTGGTGAACATAGTAAGAGAGGGGCAGGGATCCTGCTGGCTGTGGGTACTTGCTGGGAAGCAGAGTTCCTGGGTTCAGTTCTAGGGAAGAGGACAGCTGTAGTTTGCATCCATCAGAGGGACTGCAGGGAGGAAGATCACAGGTGGGACAGTGTGACCAGGGGCTCTAGCCATGGTGTAGAAGTGGAGAGGAGACTCCAAGGTTGAGTCCCAGGATAGACCACACAAAATAAGTAAGGAGGCTTAGGTATAATTTCCCATACCTTGGTATCAGTACTTGATCACACCAATAACTGCTAAAAATAAAATAATAATGAGAAAGAATTCAACCATAGATAGCTACATTGATAGAGAAGAGCAGAATTCATATTCAGAAGAAGAAAATGGAGGTTAAAAAAGCCAGTCCTTTTTCAATGAGAAATGTCAAATTGTCTAAGCACAAAAAGAATTCTCAAACTTTATTTTTTAATAATAGCTTTTTATTTTCAAAATATATGCAAAGATAATTTTCAACAAACAAAACCTTGAGTTCTGAATTTTTCTTCCCCCCTTCTTTCCACCCTCTTCCCTTGACATCAAGTAATCCAATATATGTTAAACATGTGCAATCCTTTTAGAAGAACTTTAAAAGAAAGACTTTAAAAATCCAATAAGAGAAATCAAGGAAAAAATAGAAATAAAAAATAACAGTAAATTCAAGAAAATTATGAAAAGAAAGTCAACCAACTTGAAATAGAGAACCAAAGACCCAAGGAAGAAAATAATTCCTTAAAAACTATAATTGAACAAAGGGAAGCTAATGATGTTAGCTTTGTGATGTCATCACTAAGAGATAATAAAAAAAATGTAAAATATCTCATTATAAAATCAACTGATCTGAAGAGCAGATTGAGAAGAAATGATATGAGAATAGTCAAATTGCCTGAAAATTATAATAAAAAATCTTAATACAAAATTATAAAAAATTATCAAGAAAAATTGCCTTGAAGTTTTAGAACAAGAAGAAAAGCAGAAATAGGAAAATTTCACTTATCACCACCTGAAAGAGATCTCAAGAGAAAACTTTCAGGAATTTCATAGCCAAGTTTCAAAACTCCCAGATCAAGGAAATTGGAAGCAATAAAAAATAATAATTTAAATATTGTGGAGCTAAAATAAGTATTACACAAGACCTAATAGATATTATGTTGAAGGACCATAGATCTCAGAATACTATATTTCATATAGCAAAAGGTTTGGAGTTATGACCAAGGTAACTTACCTAGCAATGCTAAATATAATTTTGAATTTAAAAATGAATATTTAATGAATCAAAAGACTTTCAGCTATTTCTGATAAAAACAGCAGAACTTAAGGGAAAATCCAACACATGACATCTAGAAAAAATATAAGGTTGACATTAAGGACCAATTATGAGAGACTGAATAAGGTCAAATCATTTATTTTTTTATATATGAAAATATTTATCAATTCTTTTATGGCTGTCACTTTTATTTTAATAGTTTGAAAGAAAGGCTTGGACTGATTTGAGTATAATGGGGTCATTCTAATGGGTATATATTTGTGTGTGTGTGGTGTGTGTGTGTCTAGAAAAACATAATAAGGAGCAAGTATATAAATGGGATAAAAAAGGAAAAATAGATACAAAAGAAGCTAATAATGGGGAAGGTAGAAAATGTGGAAACCTTACTCTCATTCGGGAATGGGTTAAAGAGGGAATAGCATGTATATCTAGAAGGGTCTAAAATTCTTCTAAATTCAGAAAAAAAAGAGGTCAAGAAGATAGGATGAGGGATGAGTTAAAGAGAGAACTGTTTATAAATACATACATTTATACAGATTGATCGATTGATTGGATGAAATAAAATCTTCTAAACTTATAAAGAAGTAAGAGGGTCCAGGAACAGGATAAAAGAGGATTATAGAAAGGTGTGTAGATTAACAGGAATGGGATAAAGAGGGAACAATACACATATATCTAGAAGAGTATAAAAATCTTCTAAATTTAGATAGAAACAAAAGGGTCAGGAGATAGAATGAGAGGAGAGGATAAGGGAGGGATTCTTGGAGGGGTGGGTAGGTTAAGTAACAGGAGCAAAAAATAGCAGATAGAAGTAATTTGGAGGAATCAGAAGGGATAGAGAGGAAAATAGGAAGGAGGAAAATAAGTCTAGAATGTGAGTTGGATGAATTCACCCATGAAATGGAAACAGATGGTAGATTAGAATTTTGAATTCAAGAAGTTACTTTCAAGAAATGTTACAAAAATGAGAGAAAACATAAAATAAAAGTCAGGAGTAGATTTTATTATGTTTAAAATCGGGTAGTAAACATGATCTCAGACAAAGTTAGAGCTAAACTGGATTTAATCAAAAGAGAAAAATAGGGAAACTATACCATATGTTAGCCATATTAATCAATATTTTTTTAGACTATTTAAAATAACTAGACGTTATAAGGTTGGAATATTGATGTGGTGTAGAAAATGATGAGATAGTGAATGGATTTAGAAAATTATGGAAAGATTTGGATTTATTAAGGAAGATGCTATCTATCTATCTTCAGAAAAACAGAGGACAAGTGGAAATAAGCATAATATGATCTCACATATATGGAAAGTAAAAAGTACACAACAGAGAACAAAAGAAGACCTACAAGGAAGCAAAAAAAGATAGCTCTGAATACAGTGTGTAGTATTTATTATATAGGCTTTTTTGAAATGGAAATTTATTGTTATATGTTTTGAATCCTCTCTCTTCTGCTGTGCACATGACAATGCTTCCCCCCTCCTTATTTTGTATTTAAGTTTAAATTTTTTATTTTTATTTTTTTATTTTTTATTTTTATTTCTTTTAATGTTTCTTTTTTATTTATTTATTTATTTATTAATACTTTTTATTTGCAAAACATATGTATGGGTAATTCCTACATTAACCCTTACAAAGCTTTCTGTTACAAAATTTTTCCCCCCTACTCCCCACCCCTCCCCTAGATGGCAGGATATCCACTACATGATAATTATGTTAGAACACTTAAGAAATCGAATATATGTATAGTTATTGCCACACATCATTTTTTGTGCAGGAGAAATCATATCTACAAGAAATAAATTTAATTTTTTTTAAAAAGAACTCTGAGAGGAAAAATAAAATATATGACAGAGAAAGTAAAAAAAAAGCAATCTCTTTTTCTACAATATGACTATGGCATAACTCCAATCCACACACCCACTATCCTAGTTCAAGGCTTCATTCCTTCTAACCTGGAGTCCTGACTCATGTCTCTTCTCATTTCCAACCATATTTTAGAAGTACCAACATGACTTTCCCATGTTATAGCTTTGATTAGGTCCCTTTGCTACTCAATAACTCCAATGGCTCTCTGCTGCCTCCTCAGATCAAATATAAAGTATCTAACATTCAAAACTTCATAAACTGGCCCTTTTCTCACTTCTCAGTGTTCTTATCTTTTTTCCTTTTTCACAGCCTGAACTTCAATCATATCAATCTATTAATGTTCCACACAATAGAAGTTGCATCTCCCAACTTTGCATTTTGCTTGGATTGAATACCATTTAGAATACCTTCTATTTTCACCTCTGCCTCAAGTAATTTCTAGTTTCCAGACTCAACTAAAGTACCCCTTTCTTTAGGAATCCTTTTCTGATCCCTCTTCCCCCATGTACAAAGGATTGTCTACCTTTCCTCACACTATCTTATATTCATTAGTTTATGTTTTCTATTTAGTCATATATGAACATGTTCCTTAAGGATATGGATTATTTCACTTAAGTCTTTATTTCTGCAGAACTTAGCATACTATAGTAGGAATGGCTTAATAAGTGCTTGATTGAGCTACATTAACAGAAGTATATTGTCCCTTTTAAGGGAGGTGATATTCCTACTGAATGCTACCCTGGTCAAAGACCATATCTGGACCACTCTGCTCAAGTTAAAAGGGACAATGGCAAACTGCAGTAAGTTGAGAGAATGACCAAGATGGTGAGGCATCTATCTGAATATTATTTCATATGAAGGTCAGGTAAAAGGGCTGAGGATGTTTGAGTTGGTTCTACACATTATTTATTTTTAATGGTGCTTCAAGTTTAAAAATCATTTAAAATGTTTTGTCTCATTTAATCTTCACAAAAACCATATCATAGAGCTATTGATAATAGCATTACCATTTTACAAATGTGGAAGTTGAGTCTCAGGAAAGTTAGTAAAGGTTATACAGCTAATTGATCAAGTTCAAATTTAAATGCATTTCTAGTTCCACTTGATTTCCAAGGTATATATTCATGAACCATGAAAAAGAGAATAACAAGAGGAAGAGGTAAAGATAACATGGCACTTATCTTGAGATTTTTCAATGGCCAGTAAAAAAGTGGGAGTAAAATTTTTCCATGTTCTTTTAGAAAGCTGAATCAAACATTAATGAATAAAGATCTGGACAGGGAGATTTGGACTCCATATAAGGAATTTGCAATTAGGATTCAGAAACTTAGAATTGGAATGATTCTTAGAGGTCATTGAGTCCCACTTATAACTAAATAAGAATCCCTTCTATACTATATCCAGTAGCCTTTGACTGAAGACCCATTGAGAGGAAACCGACTACCCTTTTGAATAACCCATGCAACTGGTGTATCTTTAATTTTAGTAATATTTTCTTGCATAAAGCCTAAATCATCCTCCTATTCTGCTCTCTAGCAACTTTTTGGAAAGCATCTACTGAAGGAAACAAATAGGTAGAGAATCACCATGAACAATTTAATTCACATCATGCCAACATTTAGTGAAGACTTACCATATGCCAGGCACAGACCTAAATACCAAAGATACAAAGAAAAACAAAAAACAATTCCTGTGCTCAAGGTGCTCACAGTCTAATAGGGGACAGAACATGAAAACAACTATATAGGTGATAAATAAGAAATAATTAACAGAGGGAATATATTTAGAATTAAGAAGGGTTGGAAAAGCCTTCCTTCAGGCTTCCTTTCCTATTCTCTTGATTTTTAGTTCCCTTTTCTGTGCTGACTTCCTGCTTTAGAATGTAAACTCCCCGAGGACAGGGATTGGCTTTCTTTTTGCTTGTATTTTCATTCCAGGACTTAGTGTAGTAACTGGCTCATTTTTTGTTGTTATATCAGTTGGATATGATTCTTTGTGACACCATTTGGGATTTTCTTGGCAAAGGTGATAGTGTGATTTGCCATTTTCTTTTTCGCTTCATTATACAGATGAAAAAACTTAAGTGAATGGGATTAGTGACTTGCTTAGGACTACACATGTTTGTTACCTTTACAAGACCCTAATTATTTTCCCAGTTTTTAGTCTTTTCTATCCTCAAGCCACCTTCCATATAACTATTAAAATAATTTTGGTAAAGATTTATGTCTCTTTTCTTTATAAAAATTTTCAGTAGTTCCATTTGGCCCATTGAATCAAATTCAAACTCCTTAGCTTGGCGTTTAAAGTCTTTCACGGTCTGGCTCCCATTTACTTTTCTAGATTTATTTTCTATTACTTTCTTCACTCACTCAATGTTCTGCTCATATTATTCTATTTGCTGTTTTTCAACTCAATATTTCATTTTTCTCTCCCTTGTCCTTTGCACAGGCTGTCCCACATTCTTTCCCCTATTCAGCCTCTTGGGAAGCAAGGAAACAAGGATTTATTAAGCACTTACTACCTTCGGGCAGTGTGTGTGTGTGTGTGTGTGTGTGTGTGTGTGTGTGTGTATGAATATGAACTTTACAAATATTATTTTATCTTCAGACAACACAGGGCTGTAGTTGATATTATTGTCTCCATTTTGCATTTGAGGAAACTAAAGCAGAGATTAAATTACTCTCCCACATAGCTAGGAAGCATCTGAGGCTGGATTTGAATTTAGGTCTTTCTGATACCAGATTCAATGCTCTAGACATTATGGCATCAGCCAGCTGCCTCTCTGAATACTTAGTTTGCCTTCAAGGTTCACATGTGCAGTTTCCTTTGAGAGGTCTTTCCTGTTCCTCCATTTGTTAATGTTCTCCTTTCTCAAATCATGATTTATTTGCGTAAATTTTATTTTCCTTCAATAGAATGCAAACTTCTTTAGGGCAGGAGCTGTTTTCTGTTTTATTTTTATAACTTCAGAGTCTTGTATACAGGAGGTGTTTCAAAATATATGCTAAATTAGGAATTCCACACTCATTTGAGAAATTGAATCTATATTACTGTAGATTAAAGTTCCCTCCTTAAAACTTAAAACTGTCTCCTCTTTTTTGCCATTTTTTCTGCCTTTGATATTGTTCTCTCTTGGTGTATCTGCATTGTCAAAGTCTCTGTCCTGGGTCTTTTTCTCTGCTGGCCGTTAGATATGGACTTAGTCCAAGCTTCTCTAAACTTTCTCATCCCTATTCCTATCTATCAATCTATTTCCAGACACGAAAGTAGTGGAAGATGAAGAGAATTAAGAATTTAAATCAAAGGGAATTAGAGTTGACTAATAAAAGAAAGAATTAATATTTTGATTCCTTTCCATTTGATTCAATTAAATTCCGTAAAATATCTACTAAGCCCTCCTACTATGTGCATTTTACTAGGTTTTGGGGTTACAAATATAAAAACAAAACTGTCTCTGACATCAACGGAATTAGGGATCATTCTCTTCCTCCCACCCTCAGCTCTTTACCTTAAAAGACTTAATTTCTTTTTTTAATTGTTTTTATTTTTAAAGTTTTTTATTTTCAAAACATACGCACAGATAATTTTTCAGCATTGACCCTTGCATAGTCTTGTGTTTCAGATTTTCCCCTCTTTCCGCCCACCTCTTCCCCTAGATGGCAAGCAATCCAATATGTTATACATATTAAAATAAATGTTAAATCTGATATTTATATATTGTAAACATATTTATATAATTCTCTTGCTGCACTAGAAAAATCAGATCAAAAAGGAAAGAAAGTGAGTAAGAAAACAAAATGCAAGCAAACAACAACAAAAAGAGTGAGAATGTTATGTTGTGATCCACATTAATTTTCCACAGTCCTCTCTCTGGGTGTAGATGGCTCTCTTCATCACAAGATCATTGGAACTGGCCTGAATCATCTCATTATTAGAAAGAGTCACATTCATCAGAATTGATCATCCTATAATATTGATGTTGCTGTGTACAATGATCTCTTGGTTCTTCTCATTTCACTCAGCATCAGTTCGTGTAAGTCTCTCCAGGCTTCTCTGAAATCATCCTGCTGACCATTTCTTATAGAACAATAATCTTCCATCACATTCATATACCATAATTTATTCAGCCATTCTCCAATTGATGGGCATCCATTAAGTTTCCAGTGTCTTGTTACTATAAAAATGGCTGCCACAAACATTTTTGTGCATGTGGGACCCTTTCCCTCCTTTAAGATCTCTTTGGGATACAAGCCCAGTAGCAACACTGCTGGATCAAAGCACAGTTTGATAATTTTTTTGAACATAGTTCCAAATTGTTCTCCAGAATGGCTGGATCCATTCACAGTTCCACCAATAATGTATTAGTAAAAGGACTTAATTTCTACTAGGGAAGGGATCGGAGTAGGTGTAAATGTACAAAAGAGATGACAATGGAATTTAGGGAATGTGGACAAATGTGTAAGACCTACAGATATCTTGTGGATAAAGGTCTCTAATTGATTCTCCAGGACTTGCCACCATGAAGCTGAATTGAAATTGGAAAACCTTGTATATTTGAATCCTTTCCCTGCCACTTAGGAGAAATGGTATCGAGCAAATAATGAACTGCAGTTTTCATCATCTATAAAAAGAGGATGGCAATAATTATAATACCCATAGGTTCTTTTTCAGGACCAAATGTCCCTTGGGAACTGTGTAATGTCAGCCAAATCATTTAATCTCCTTCAGTCTCTGTATGTTCATTTTTAAAATGAAGAGATTGGTCTATATTATCTGTAAGATCCCTTTTATCTTTATACATGTAATCCCATGAACCTATGAAATAAATTAATACATATTTTATCTAGCAAGTGCCATGTAAATAGAAGTTGGGGGGCTAAGTGGCACAATGGATAAGGTCCAAAATGGAGTCAGGAAGATTTATATTTCTTGACTTCACATCTGAACTCAGACACTAGCTGTGTGACTCTGGGCAAGTCACTTTCCTCAGTTTCCTTTTCTGTAAAATGAGCTAAAGAAGTAAATGGGTAAACCAGTTCAGCATCTTTGCCAAGAAAATGGGGTCATGAAGAGTTGGACTTGACTAAAAATGACTGAACAACAATAAATAGAAGCTATTGTTATTGTTATTTTAAAGAATAACGCTGTTTTTTTGCCACTTTTCTAAATACTTGAAATATTTATTGGTATTGGTTAAGAGAAAGCAGAATTCTGATGTTTACCATCCAGAATTGGGACTGGAGGTCCAGCTCCTACCCCAGATGGCCTCCATATGCTAACAGTCTGATCCTTCTCAGTTCATTGTGTATTCAGGATGCAGATTTGAAGAACCTTATAGGTTTTTGCCTCCTTTGTGCTTATATTCTCTCTATTCAGGATGTGTGTGTATTCTGTATTAATTGTATCTTTATTGCTTTTCTTTGGACAAAACTTCATTGAATCCACAAAACTGGGGATGATTTTCTCTTTTTGACTTACTAAATACACACAAACCACAGGCCAATAAGGCCGTGATTAAAGGTCTTTATAGAATAAATCTCTCATTGACTAGAGCTTTGCTTTCTATTACCACAAGTCATCAAAGCCTTTTGATGTGTGTTGGGCTCTCTTGCTCACAGACCTCAGCTTTATCATCACTTAACAGGACTATGAATCTTAATACCAGTGTGAATGTTAAATTTAGAAGAGGTCATGTCCAACAGGAGATACATGTAAAAATCAACTTGGAGTTCAGGCTGAAAAATCAGAGAAAAGGAGGAGGGGAGGAGGGAGATTAGGAGGGAGACTTAAATAAAAGGTAAGTCCAGAAGAAAGGAAA
The DNA here is from genome assembly GCA_023553655.1 of Myrmecobius fasciatus. NCBI lineage: Eukaryota > Metazoa > Chordata > Mammalia > Dasyuromorphia > Myrmecobiidae > Myrmecobius > Myrmecobius fasciatus. Next base: position 227,694 of record JAJPUD010003481.1, read on the forward strand.
GGAAAATCAGCAGAGACTGGAAAATTTTTCCCAGCTGGAGGCCTCACTCTAGGCTGAGTTCCTGGGCCAATATTTGTAGTTGAGGTCATTCTTACTTCCAAAGGCAGCAGTGGATATAAGAAGAATAGAGTACATATGACTTAGGGGCAGATATGAATACACTTTGGCCTCTTAGTCAATGATGAATTATGGGCAGCCTCCAAAAACTTCAAACTGCCTAGTGATAATGTGTTTTCCAGAAATAAATTTGCATGCCCTGACTCAGGACTGAGTTCATGAGGTACCAAATTTCTGGGTGCAAATGCAAGCATTTCCCTAAATTATCTATATATTTGGCCTCCCACAGACAAGACAAAGAAGTTGCTTTGGGCAACTATTCACTGAGAGGGGAGCTAGCTGTCCATCAGTTCTGATATTGGTGGTTTGAGTTCTTAGCAACAGTTTTCTAGCAAAGTCCCCCCTGAAGCAACAGTAACTCTCATTTTTCATGGTTTTCATAATCTTCTTCCCAAAATAGACCAATATTTTTTGTTTAATGGATGAAAGAGAGATGGTAATTATGACAATTCTTATAGCCCTAGAGCTCTGCCAGCTAACGAGCAAAGGAATGAAGATGGATTTTTTTTCTTTTAAAGCCACATTCTTCAAATATGACAAACCGTAAATAAACCCTATAGTGCCTGCCGAGTCCAACTGGAGTGGTGGAAACACCACATATGGGCACTGGAGAGCTCCAGTTTGGGCTTTTCAAAACGTTTCAGATCATTCCTGACATGGCCTGCCTGTTGGAAGCCATCTGCTTAAAAAGGAATGCTCTTGGCGGATGGTAAAGGCTGCCAGTTTTACGCACTTAATTTCAAAATCTCTGATTTGCCACAGTGCGACTGTCCATTTTTGGATCAAGGATAAGTATTTAGGCTGAGATTCTTAAGTCTTGGATAAGCTGCCCCAGTTAGGGTGAGCATTAGTTTTATTGTTGTTTAGTGGATTTCAGTTGTGTCTGACTTTTTTGGGGAGTTTTCTTGGCAAAGATATTGGGATAATTTGCCATTTCCTTCTCAAACTCATTTTGCAGTTGGGGAAACTGAGGCAAACAAGGTTAAATGACTTGTCCAGAGTCATACTGATAATGATGGAGGCTGAATTAGTTTCAGCTCAGGCTTTCCTGACTTCAGGTCCTGCACTCTATCCACCATACCACCTAGCTGCCCTTAGTTTTATTGGACACAGCTTAAGGATCATGGTAATGTAGAAGGAGGTAAGGGCTTTGATGGGCCTTTCTCAGTCCCCTTCTTACGTTGCAGAAGTGAAAATAAATCTGTTTCCTTTAGTGAGCACGTATTGTAGAATGTAAGTATTCTGTGAACCGGGACAGTTTTCCATTCCAAAACCTTGTAATAACAGGGAGTTGTTGAATGAAATGCCCCTTAGATTGGCCAAATTCATATGGAGCATGAAAGTTGAACAAAATCTATAAATTCTCCAGATATTGCTTAACTCATATCCAAGACATCTGTCCTCATCCTTGCTAGCAGAACAGACTTTGCTCAGCTAACACCTGTTCCTAGAAATCCAGATCACTTCCATAGCTACGACGGATCAAAATGAAAAGAACTGGCTATTTCAAAAGATTCCATCTCTTTCATTGGAGGGTCTCCTGATGTTAGTTTGCCATTTCCTCCAGTGGAGAGAGAGCCCCAAATGACCAAGACAAATGACAGAGTGTCCTCCTATCCAATACAAATTTTTAAAGAAAAGTAAATTGAGTCACTAATTATTACAGGAGAGGGAAATACAAATAAGTCATTGACCTACAAGTTTTCCAAAGTATCTACTTCATGACACTACTGAGGGAAGAACTCTGAGATACAGATTCATTTGGAGGATCAAATTCATCAATGAGCATTAGGACATATCTCCTTTACTGTAATAATGGTTATTATTTACATAGCACTTTAAGTTGATAAAGGACTTTGTATATTTTTTTTCTCATTTCAGCCTTATGACCTGTGAAATTGGTGGTAGTGTCATTCTCATTTTATAGATGGGAAAATGGAGCCTTTTTTTTTTTTTTATTTTAATTTAAGCCTTGTCTAGGACCATATTAATTTAGTAAAAATCTAAAGATTTTAATCCAGATTTTCTTCTTCAATGTAATTATTATTTAATAAATTCTTGTTTCCTTTCTAACTCAGAGGTCAAATCACTTAAATTTATTTTGACTTCAGTTTTTTCATTTGTTAAATAAAGGAATATTTATTTAACTAGGAGTTCCTTCCAACTCTAGACCTATGAAACTATAATTTGAAATTGAAGCTATTCATTACACCAGGGTGCTTTTGGTTATAACTATTGTTTATCCTTTACATAGGTTTTAGTTTGGGAGCTAGATTGGAAAGCCTTTAGGTATAGGGAATAGCTTATATTTGTCTCTTTCTTTTGTTTCACCTTCTATCTATAAAGCAATCAGCAAACATTAAATAACTAACTATTGTGTGCAGAGTAGTTAGTCAATAAGCATTTATTAAACTCCTCCTATGTACCAGGTACTGTGCTAAGCTCTGAGAGTAAAAAAGAAGCAAAAGGCAGTCCTGCTCTCAAGGAGCTTACAGTCTAATGGGGAGACAACAACAGAACAATTATGTACAAATAAGTTAGACAGGAAAAATAGAAAATAATAGTAGAGAGGCACTAGCATTAAGAGGGGTGGGAAAAGCTTCTTATAGAAGATGGGATTTTAGTTGAATGTTGAAGGAAGCCAGGAAATCCATTAGGCAAAGAGGAAGGAGAATATTGAGACAGCCAGGGAAGATGCCCAGAGCCAGGAGATAAAGGGTCCTGTGCAATGAATAGCCGGGAAGTCAGTTGTCACTGGATTGCAGAGCATGTAGTGGGGAATAAGTATAGAAAGAATGAAAAGGTAGGGCAGGGCTAGGTTATGAAGGGCGTGTGTGTGTGTGTGTGTGTGTGTGTGTGTGTGTGTGTGTGTGTGTATCTGCCTTGGTGGTAATGGCAGGGGTAGTGGAGGATGGGGAGGGTGTTAGACATGGTCTAAATCACTGGAAGGATGGACTGAAGTGTGTAGAGACTTGGGTCCAACAGAGACATTGTAGACTATTTTAATAATACAGACATGAGATGATGAGGACCTGCACCAGGGTGCATTAACTATAATTTTCTGAGCTATTAAAAAAAAGAGATCCACAGGCAATCACTGTGTCCTCCTATTATTGTGGACAATTTAGAGTAAGTTATTAAATGTAATTATTACTCACTTTTGGTCTGATGCTATCCAACAGATCTTCCTCACCCTAACAAAGTAGACAATTATTTAAGATGGTGATGATAGCTGGTATAAAGGAAAGACAAAGGTATCAGAGGAGAGAAAGGGATGTCTTCAAGACACATTGCAATGGTGAAAGAATCTTTTAGATAGGCCTCTGTACAAATTAAATCATACAGGCATTCATGGATGGGCTGGAGGACGCTGGCTCATACCATTTATATGATATCAGACACAATGAAGTCTTTGGACCTCATTTTTCTCACCAATAAAATGAGTGGATTTCACTGCGTGATCTTTAATATTCTTTGCAACTCTAAATTCTCACATAAATAGTATATCATCTTCCTTTGGCAGATGAGGAAATTGAAGTCCAGAGATAAAAAATGGTATGTCCCATGGTCCACCCAGCCAGTATGTATTGGAGCCACGAGCCATGATTCTCAGCCAGGTCCCAAGATACCAGGTTTAGCCCTCTTTCCACCAAGCCATGCTCCCTGTCAGCACGGAAAATCTGCAGCCCTGCTAAGCACTTGGAGAATTATAATTAGTATTTCCAGGCTCTGGAGAATAAGCTTTTTTGCCTTCAGTTATTTCCTGGCAAGAGTTAACTCTAAGGTATAGCTGAAAGAATGTGGAATGGGCTGGATCCCACAGGAGGGACAGCCTGGCTGGACTAGGGTTCTGAGCTTTGCTATTGCAATCAGAAGACAGCCCAAGTCCGAGTTACAGAGCCCTTTGAGGAGGTGCCAGAGTTGACACATGTTCCCAATTATCTAATGTGATCTTGAGACAGTGTACAAGTTGCACTTGCATTCTGTAAAAGTGAAAGGAATGGCGAGGTCGAGATAAAGGGAGAGGGCACTGCTATCACGGGTGGCTGTGCCCAGGAGAGGTAGCCAACACTGGGCAAGAACAGGAGCCCATCTGCCCTTCCTCAGACCCAAAGCTTTACCTCTGGAGAGCTGGCCGTGGAGAGCACGTCCTTCTCCCACACCTTTGGGGAGCAGAGAGGATGGAGCTAATGTGTTTGGAGGAGTCTGTTCCTCAAGTATATTTGTTGGATTTGGGGTAGCGTTCTTAAGTACTCAGCCTGGAAATTCCATGCATCTTAATGTAGTAGAGGGTGAACTGCAGTTTAAAACTGAAGAGAGATCTTAACCCTGATCATTAGTGGTATTCATAAAATTTTGGACAGAATGTTTCCAAGTTAAGCTGAGCCAGGACACAGGGATGCTTTTTATCCATCCAGTGGAACTAGGTTATTAGAGATGCTATCTGGTATATTAGAAAGAGCATAAACTCTGGGTTCAGCTCTAATCCTAGCAGATGAGGAAACTGGGGTTCAGAAACCCAAAAGAAAATGCCTATGGCTATTTAACAGCTGTGTGATTCTGGCAAGTCACTTAACCCTGTGTGCCTCTGTTTCCTTATCTGTAAAATGAGCTGGAGAAAGAAATGGGAAATCACTCGAGTATCTTAGCCAAGAAACACCCCCCCCCCCATCTCCCAAAGGATCACAAAGTCAGATACGACTAAAAACAAGCTGGTCCTAATAAATGCCAGAATTGGGACTGAAAGTCAGGGTTTTTGCCTGGAAATGAAGGACTTTTTGCAGTACACTGCAGCTGAAGTGATTGCTTATTGTATGTAATAATCATAGGCTCCCTAGAAGGGCTATTGGAGGTCATAGAGGACAACTGTCATTTGAGAGGTGTGAAAGCTCTATGGAAGGTCCTGTGGCAGACACGGAAAAATATAACTTCTCAAGAAGTTTCCATCTTGGTTCACTTGTCTCTTGGCTTGGAGGTTAGGGGAAGGATGGGGAATAAAGACAGATTCTACCCCAGTGAGGAATTTTGGCTGAGGTGAGCAGGGCTGTCCAATTTTACTCTTGCACCTTTGTCCAGGGAAAGAGAGATACCCTGAGATGTATTCCCATGAACCCAGGTGAACTTTGGGAAATCGAGGGCTTGTCAGCATCAGACTAGAGCGTATTGGGGCAAAACAAATTCTGCATGTTGGCCACGTGGAAACTCTCAGAGCCAGTGGTTTATAAATCTGCCAAGTGGCCTGGGAGTAAACACATCAGGGAAGAAACATGGGGCAGCTCCCCTGCAGCTGATGCACGCAAACCAAAAACAGACCTTGTTCAGCCATCTGCCTCATGAGAGCCATATGACTGAATTCAAGAAGCATGCTTGAGGTGCTGAGTAAGATGGGGCACCTCAGCAGAGGCATGTGGGAGCAGCCTGGGCATCTCCCCTGGGGATGGAGCCCTAGCTCTAGAGTCAGAAAGACATTCTTCATCATTGACCAATGACCCTATGTTTAAGCAGGGTTAATTAGCTGTTTGGTCCCTGCTGAAAATCTGTATCCACATCATAGGTTTTCTGCTTTTAGGGGAAGCAGATTTCATCTGGGTCTGGTCCCAGAGGTCAGAGGAGAGGTCAGAAGGACAATATGGGATGCTAGTCAGAGTCAGAAAGCATATTCCTCTCATCTCAGAACCAGGAGTTTTGCCTGAAGCCGAGAAAGGTAAAGGATTGGTTCATTTGGGAGGATGAGAAGGGGTCTGGACTCGTTTATTTGGGCATTGTGGGGATGCTCTCGAGGGAAGATGAGAAAAGAGGAAGAGGAGGATGGGTCTTAAGCTCACAGAGTTTTGGGAGAAATTAGACAGAAAGGTCTAGATGAATGTGGAGTTGGAAAATATTCCTTCGGTTGTGCAACTGTTGTTCTTCCTCACAGAATAATGGGAAGTTTTGGGGTGTTTTTCCAACACGGATTGGAGCCCACACATCACTGGCCTGTGTGTTCCTGGAGGCAGCTTGGGGTAGGTCTATAAACCAGAGATCCCTCCAGTGTGTGGGAGCAAGAGACCAGGCAGCTGAAACCACCAGGCCAGGGATTGTTCTTGGAACCCTCCAAATGGGGTACAGCCAAACTGATATCCTTCTGTGTTGTGTGAAAACATTTGCTCCCATGCTGGGACTCCACGTTTCAGCTCAGGGCAAATTTTGCATTTAAGGGAGTGAGGAGAGTCAGGGCCCAGATGTGAGAGCCTTTCTTACCTGGTGATATTAGAATGATAATCAGAGCTGAGAGGCTCTGGGGCTACTAGCTAGCCTCTTCCCTACAAGTCAACTTCTAGGGAAGTCAAACTCAGGTAAACTCTTTAACCTTTTACTCCAGATGTCTCTAGAATTGCCAAGTGTAATTTCTTTTGGAAACTCCCCCCCCCCCAAAAAAAAAAAATTCTAATCACTTTATGTACAAGACATGTCCTTCCAGGGCTGTGTGTGGTGGTGTGACAACTTGTAAAGGGAAACCTGTCCCAGCCAGGAGCTTCCCTTGTGGGATCTCTCCCTGGGCCCCTTGAACCTTCTCTGGATTTGTTAGAGCCTGTCCATGCTGCACAGGAGAGAGGCCCCAGCAGCTAAATCTGGGGAGACCAGAACATTTGATGCTGAGAATCCCAGTTTTTTCTTGCAAACAGCAAGAGGAGAGGAAGTGAGATCTTGGAGGATGGAGCTCTCTTCCTCCCTCTCCATGGTCCCTATCTCAATTAGTATCTCAGCACAGAATGTTCTTGGGGTTTCTTTCCCATAAATCTTTATTCTGGGTTGCAGTAGCTTTGATAGAAAAAACAGGGCACATTTCATCATGTCTCTCAGGCCAAGCTCCCTGTTTCTCATCTGCCTACTTTAGTTATGGAGATAGAGAAAGAGAAAGTCGTAGAAAACATTAACAACTCAATGTGTATTTTTCTTGGGAAGACTTTGGCCAGTTTTCTTGGGGGGGGGGAGGAAAGGAACTGGCAAAGAAAAAATGAAGAATAGAAATGTTAAATGTCATTCAATTCAGGGGCTGTAAAAGTGATTTTAAAGTAGGTACGGGAAAAAATGGAAGGTACCTAGACAGAACATAGCCTATAGGGAAAGATGCTGGCAAGTCAGCTCTCAATTTTAACATTGATTGGCTCCCTCCTCAGAGTCAAAGACAAATTCTCTCCCATCTGATTAGAGACCTAAATCTGGAAAGAACTTCAGAGAGGATTCAAAACCAGGTTTTCTTGATCCAGCGTCCAGTGTTCTTGCCTCAAATCTAGTTTAATCTGCGAATTCAATTTCCCCACAATGCTCATTCTGCTGCTCCAGGCACTGTAGCCTAGAGGGGAAAGTCCCAGATAAAGACTCAGGAACCCTGAATTCATGTCCTTATTCTTATTTCTCCCATTGATTATTTTATAAAATGAAAATAGAAAAAAGTCATCTTAAAACTGGGCCTCATTTTGTCATCTTTAAAAAAAAATTTCTTGTGATTTTCCCCTCACTTTGTATTACTCAGGACAAAAAAAAAATTACTTAGACTTTATCATTTGGAAAATGGGGATAGGAATACCTGTCCTTGCTATCACACTGGATTATACAAATAATTAAAGAGATATAATGGTGGAAAAATAACCAATGCTAGGTTTGGAATTCCAGTCCTGGTTAGACACTACTTGTGTGACCTTGGGTAAGTCATTTTAATATTTATGGGCCTCAGGCAACTCCATAGGGCTTATCTCCTAAATTATTGATGGAGTTGATATTCATGGAAGGAGTTAATCTTATGAAATTGCAGATCTTTTTTGGTCTGTAAAATGAGATCATGAATATAAAAACATTTTTTCTCATCTGTTATGTATTACACATGTACGGGTTTAGTTTGATCTGAAAAAAAATGAGAAGAGGATAAAAACTTTAAATTTATTGGGGGAACAAAGCAGAATAGTCCCCTGTGCTGTCTTGGAACAGGATTCCTCTTTTTGTTTATTTTCTCTTTTCAGGATCTACTCTCTTTCTTCTTTACAGAAACAGAACCTGCTGCCATCTTTGGAAACTTATGGTCTCTGTTCAATGGGAGAATCTAGCTCAAAAATCTTTTCATTATATGTCCATAAATTGCTTTTTTCCAAAGGTCCTATGTTAGTACTATTACGAGGATGATTTTTTTGGTTCAAGACAATAACTGCTGGAAAACTGAGAGATAGTCTGTGGGCATAACGACTCTTGATAGGTGGGAAGTCTTGTTAAGGTCAAAAAAAGTTTTTGTTGGACCTGGTTCCATAGTAAGTCTGGAGGACAAGCTGAGAACCAAGGACAAGTCATAATAATGAAGGCAATTTTAACATAACATCAGATCAGCTGAGATAGTTTATGTGAAGTGCTTTGCAAACCTAAAAACTATTCATAAAAGCTATATTATTATTATCTAATGTGACAGTTCTAATTTTATGGAGGGGATTACATATTTGGGCAGCTTTTCAGCAAAAAGGGAATTCTGCTTTTTTTCATGCCTTCTCCTCTTTCCTTTTTTTTTTCTTTCCTCTCCCATTAGTTATCTCCTAATTTTCCCTCTCTTTCTTTCTCTCTTGTACGTTCTCTGAAAGTGTGATATATTTAAAAGATAGTTAGATCTAGAATCAGAAGATGTGGTTTTAAATCCTTCATCTTAAAAAAAAAAAATTCTATGCAAATTAAGACAACTCTGAGATACCACTACACACCTGTCAGATTGGCTAAAATGACAGGAAATGATAATGATAGCTGTTGGAGGGGATGTGGGAAAACTGGGACACTGATACATTGTTGGTGGAACTGTGAACGGATCCAACCATTCTGGAGAGCAATTTGGAGCTATGCTCAAAGAGTTATCAAACAGTGCATACCCTTTGACCCAGCAGTGTTTCTACTGGGCCTATATTCCAAAGAGATTTTTAAGGAGGGAAAGGGACCCACATGTGCAAAAATGTTTGTGGCAGCCCTTTTTGTAGTGGCAAGAAACTGGAAATTGAAAAGATGCCCATCAATTGGAGAATGGCTGAATAAATTATGGTATATGAATGTTATGGAATATTATTGTTCTGTAAGAAATGACCAACAGGAGGATTTCAGAGAGGATTGGAGAGACTTGCATGAACTGATGCTGAGTGAAATCAGCAGAACCAGGAGAACATTATACACAGCAACAGGACTATACGATGATCAATTTTGATGGACATGGTTCTCTTCAACAATGATGTGATTCAAACCAGTTGTTCTGCGATGAAGATAGTCATATACATCCAGAGAGAGGCCTGTGGGAACTGAGAGTGAACCACAACACAGCATTTTAACGCTTTCTGTGAATATTTCCATGCATTCTGTTTTCCTTCTTAGGTTGTTTTTTTTCTTCTTCTCTTTCTAGATCTGATGTTTCTTGTGCAGTAAGATAACGGTATAGATATGTATACATGTATTGTACTTGTCATATAATTTATCCTATCTAGCATGTATTAGATTACCTGTCATCTAGGGGTGGGGGAGGGGGGAGGGAAAGGAAAAGCTTGGGAAAAAAAAGTTTTTTTGCAAAGGTCAATGTTGAAAAGTCACTCATATGTTTTGCAAATAAAAAGCTTTATTAAAAAAAAAATTCTACATCTTTTATTTGTTAAGTGTGCGTGAATCTGGGAAATTTAGTTAACTTACCTGGGCTTGTTTCCTTGTGTCAAAAATGAGAAAACTGGCCTAGATCATTAGTATTGAACATTTCCCAAATGCAGTCCAAAGCAGATTAAAATGTAATTGGGAAATAATTAGTAAAACAAATAAAAATACAATCAAACATAGATAATGTTAAGATGTGGTTTTCTAAATCAAAGTTTCTTCAACTGTGGGACCTTGTAACTGAATGTGGGGGTCACAAAATTATGATTTATTATGAGATGCTTGATTTGGGGCAGCTAGGTGGCACAGTGGATAGAGCACCAGCCCTGAAGTCAGGAGGACCTGAGTTCAAATCCGATCTCAGACACTTGACATTCCCTAGCTGTGTGATCCTGGGCAAGTCACTTAACCCCAATTGCCTCAACAGAGAGAAAGGGAGAGAGGGAGAGAGAGAGAGGGAGAGAGAGATATGTTTGATTTGTATACCTATTATATATACCTATATGTCCAGGCTCATATAAAAAGATTTTGGGTCAAAAGCAGTTGAGAGCAGAAGTTGCAGAAGCCCTAGTCTAAGTCAATAAGCTACCAGGAAGTATTCTTATGTACAATTTAGTGGGCTCCATTCCTATTTAAATGTATTATCAGTAGCCCAGGCCATCTCTATTTTCCTTTCATCTATAAATCTATGATTCTCAGGCACAGAAACTGCTCTCTTTTCATGACCTATGACCATCTCATAGCACCTAGGATAGCCACATCTTCCTATATACTATATGGATTTTAGACATGTCAGAAACAAAAACGTCCTAATTAGAACTCTCCCAAAGTGGGATGAGCTGCTTCAAGAGATTATAGACTCTTCCTCCTTGAAGTTCTTCAATAGTTGTTGGCCATGTTATATGTATTAAACTACATAAATCTGTCAATCAATAAGTATTTATTAAGCACCCAATTTGTACAGTAAAATTGAAATTATCCATCCTGTGGCTTCTTATGCATGGAAATCCAGAAGCCTCAGGCTATTTGATTTTTACATGGAATCATATGAAAGAATAAGGATTTTTCTTCCTAATTAAATTTTTTTAAGGCTAATATCTAAAGTTATTTTGTATTTCTTGTAATGGCTAATGGAAAGGAGAGGGATTGGAGTGAATTTTTATTTTAAGGATTAGAAAACAGAAAAATCAGAAATTGCTGTTAGGAATAACCCACCTCAGGTAAACCTTGAGTTAGCAACAGGAAGTTGACTGAAATGACCAATCGGAAGGATGTTTCCAAAAAGTTTAATAAATAATGATTTTTTTTAACTGTATAAACTATAAATATACCATGCAATCCTTATAATTTAAAATAATTTACAGGCTGAGGTAGGGAGGGGCCTAGGAGAGTGTTGGAGGGCAGGGGGCCCAGGGCTCGCTCCGGCCAGCTCAGGGTCTCCCAGTCTTCCTGCTGAGCACACACACACAGGCAGTATCGATCCGGATGAAGCGCCAAGCCGCCTGTTTGCCCTCCATGGTCAGGGCTTTGACGAAGGTGTGTGTGGTGGTACAGTAGGAGTTCCAGTGCTTGGAGTCGATGCCTCGGCACCCGCTGGCCACGGGTTTGGGGTCCCTGCACTTTGTCTCGAAAAAATACTGTTTGAAGACGTTGTTGTTGATGTTGACCTCTGCGAGCACCGTCACCTCCTTGCCCTTGATGTCAGTGGCGGTGTTCTTGTCCCCGACCCACACGCTAACGCTGTCGCACACCGAGAACTCGCCCCGGTGGAAAACAGGGTGGGTCGACCTCTTGCCCCTGTGAGTCCGGTTGAGGGGGGCGGTGTCATCCGCAAAGTCCACGTCCTGAGCATCCGCGATGATGGGTGGGGGCTGAGTGCTGAACAGCACCCGCGGTGAACGCAGCCGCCTCTTTTTGAAAAGCTTGGGGTCCACGGAGACGTTAAGAGTCTGCCCGGCTCCCCTGTTATCTACTGTCCCGGCTCGGGGACTGTGGGTTGTGTGGTGAGCTGTGTCAGGGTCGTGGGGGGGGCTTAGTCCGCTGGGGTTGGGGGATGGAGTGCCTTGCTGTACCATTGTCTTGTGTCTGGGGTGTTGCCTGTATGCCGATCAAAAAAGCTGTGATCAGAGCGTAGAACAACATGGACATCACTCTGTGCACCTGCAATGGAACAAAAACGGGAGGTTACCATGATGGCCCCGAGTTACCTTTTCAGCACGATCCTTCCCAAAAGTTGTCGCAGTGGTCTGTGGGATGACCTGTGTCGTTGCCCTTTTTTTTTTTTTTTTTTTTTTTTTTTTTTTTGCTTTTGCTTTTTGCTGAGGCAATTAGGGTTTAAGTGACTTGCCCAGGGTCACACAGCTAGGGAATGTTAAGTGTCTGAGACCAGATTTGAACTCAGGTCCTCCTGACTTCAGGGCTTGTGCTCTATCCACTGCGCCCTGTCGTTGCCCTTTTCAAGCATGTTCTTGCTATTCCCCAAACGTTCCCCTTCCTGTTGCCCTTTCATGCCTCTGTGAAGACTTTATTCCACATCTAAGATAAATGTCACCCTCACCTCCAGTTCTTGCTCTTTCAAGGACTGGTTTATATGCCATCTTCTACAAGGATCCATCCTGATCTCTCTAGGAATAACAGCTAACATTTAGATAGTGTTGTAAGGTTTGCAAAACACCTTACAAATAACATCTCATTTCCTTGTCATCTTCGAAAGCTCATGCTTTTATTATTCCTATTTAACAAATGAGGAAACTGAGTCAGAGGGAGATTAAATACATGCCCAGGGTCACCCATCTAGAAACTCAGCTCTTTCTGACTCTAAGTCTAGCTCTCCATCCACTGTATCAGCTGGCGGTCTCCTGAGTAGGCCTTTTATTTTTAATTTTTAATTTTTTTCCTTTTTGAGGTTAAATGACTTGCCCAGGGTCACACAACTAGGGAATGTTAAGTGTCTGAGATCAGATTTGAACTCAGGTCCTCCTGACTTCAGGGCTGGAACTCTATCTGCTGTGTCACCTAGCTGCCCCTATTTTTTTTATTTTTTAAAAAAGAATCTTAATAGTGTTTTATTTTTCCAAATACATGCAAAGATAGTTTTCAGTATTCATTATTGCAAAATCTAGTGATCCACACTTTTCTCTCTCTCTCTCCCCCCTCCTCTTAGACAACAAGCAATCCAATAGGTTAAATATATGCAATTCTTCTAAATATATTTCCACATTTATCATGCTGTTCAAGAAAAATCAGATCAAAAGGGGAAAAAACATGAGAAAGAAAAAAAAGCAAGCAAACAACAAAAGAAGTGAAAGGACTACACTTTAATGCACATTCAATCTCCATACTTCTCTCTTTGGATGTGGATATCTATTGAAATTGCCATTGTTGAAAAGAACCAATAGACTAGTTTTTTTTTTTTTTTACAGTTATATTTTTGTGTGTTATGGACCCTTCTGACAGTCTGGTCAACCTATGGATATCTTTTTATAATGTCCATATATTTTCATGTAGAATTGCAAAGGTAATCAATTATATTGAAATACAGTTATAAAAAAAGGCTCATAGACCCTAGATTAAGAATTCCTTCTTCAAATTTTCCTGTACTTTTTTTCAGTTTTATTTTTAAAATTTGCATATTTATATTTATTTTATATTTTTAATTTATATACTTCTAATAATAACAGTTGATATGTGAATAATACTTTAAGATTTACAAGGAGCTTTATAAACATAATTTCATTTGATCTGTGAAGGAAATGCTATTTTTTATCCCCAGTTGACAGATGAGGAAACTGAGATGGGAGATGTGAATTGATTTGATCAGGTAGTTTATGAGGCAAATCTGACTACAAGGACTGGCTTTTTGGGGAGTCTTGCTTTTATTTCCCTAGAGCTTACTACAGTGCCTTTCATATTTTTGGCTCTTAATAAAGATTTGTGAAATTGTATTGGATTACGTAAGAAGCAAGAGATTTTCCCAAACTCCTAGGGAAGGTCATCGTATTCTTGTGTGTCTTAAGTTCTTGGTCATGTCTGGGTCTACTGTAGGTCACAAAGGGAACAAGGGGTGGTTCTGGTGGTCAGGACTGGAGGAGGACTCAGGGACATTTTTGTGGCTTGTAGGCTGTTTCCAGCACTCTTCCCACAGAGCAATACAAGGTCTCAGACAACGAGGGTCACCAGATTGGGTTGTTCTGGGTTTGTGCTGCTTATTTTTTGCTAGAGCTGTGGGACAAGGCTTGAGCAAAGTTTGGAACTTGCATTCTCCAACTTCCTCCAAGTTACCACTGGAGAACTTGCATCTTCACTACCATGTCTACTCACCTTATAACATAATAAATAATAAACATAATATAGCATAATATTTGCTATGGAAAGAGGAATTTTCTGGTGGCAAAAGTGCATTTATTAAAAAAAAAAGCCACCAAACCTAAGAAGATGTCCCTAATTGTTCCCTACATTCCCTGTTTGGTGATAGGCAGTTAATGCTTACCTTGCCTACTAAGCCTGCCCCCTGCAGACATGTGTGTGTCTTACAGGGCTAGTCCCAGCATCCCCAGTGTGCCCAAAACCTGGCATTTTCCCACAGCCTCAAGTTGGGGATGTGACAGTGCCTCTTTTGTCTGTCTCTATATTCCTGATCTCATTTTGCATCAGAACTGCAAAGCCCTTGGTTCCAGATATATTTCTGACCCTTAATTCTGAAAGGGTCCTTTTCACTTTCCTACCACTCTCAAGATAGAATAGGGGCTCTTAAATTTTTTGGGGGGCTTCAGGGACTCCTTTAGCAATCTGATGAAATCTATGGACCCATTTTTGGGATAATGGCTTATTGTTTATATTCATGACTGAAGAAAATGCTAAACATTAGTTAGAGGCTACTGAAAATACTATCCAACTTCAGAAATATATCCTGCTCTTGAAATCTACACATAGACTCCAGGTTTAGAACTCCTGAGCTAAAACTACACATGAGCTTGCAGAACTGAAGTAGTGACAAGCTTTGGAAGTGCGAATTCATTTCTCCAGAGCCACATGGCTCCATGATTGGTAAACATCCCAAGAACTAGTTTCTATCCCTACCATAGCTTTAGCATCAATCTAAATCCAGCTCAGAGAAGAATCATAGCATCCTATATTTAGAGAGGTCATCCAAATTCAACCTGCTCCTTTTACAGGTATGGAAATTGAGGTCTGTAAAGAGTGAATGTCTTGCCCATGATCACATGGGTGGTGACAGATGGGATTATCAAAGAACCTCTTACTCTGAATGTCTCACTTCCAAGTGCTTTAACTCTTGAAAGTGTTTTTCACATTGATTTTCCAATTTGATTAGAGTCAAAGAAATCTAAAAAGATTGGACCTCCAAGAACATTCCCTTCAGCCCATACCTGAAGAGGGAATCCCCTATTCTATAACAAATATGACATCTTCCAACCCTGCCTACCTGGTAGGTGGGGGGGCTATTATTCCTATTTGAAAAATTAATAGTTGAAACATGAAGAAATGAAGTAGCTTGCCAAAGGTTATACTCAGAGCAAGCATTCAAGCTAAGGAGACAGTTGAGATCCTCTGATGCTCTTTCCACTATACTATTCTGCCCTTCGCAAGTCAGTAACTCTGTCCATTTATCAGTGACAAAGAAAGGATACAATTTAGTCTCCCTTCTGCCCAGAGCTAACATTATGCTACTTTCAGAGTGGTTCTGAGCTTTTTATTGAGAAGATTAACCAATTCTAGATATGGATGTACTAGCTGAGCTCGAGGGCTTCCTGTGGAGGGGGGCAGATGCTATGGACACAGATATTGGCTTAGTTAAACCCCAGGTCCTTGTTCTTCTGGGTGCTGCTGGGCATACTTCTCCTAATCCCAGTTGCCCTCTGTATCTTCCTGACCATTCAGCCTCATCCCATTTTAGTCAAAACCCCATATCTCCCTTTCATAGTGGAACTGGATCCTATTCCTCTTCTTGTTTGAAGTTGGTTCTTTTCAGCTCCAGACCCACCTCAGTTTACTGGCTTTTAGGTATCAACTGAATTTGTTAATGTATCAGATCATGTACTGCACTACCAGGGAACTGAAATTTCCCGTCAAGATGCAATTTTGTCTTTGCAACCCAATTTCCATTTTTACTAGATTTGTGATTGTGGGTGAGTTACTTAACTCTTTGATCCCCATTTTTTTAATGTATAAAATGCCTTTGATACCAGCCTCTGAGATTGTCGTGAGGAAATTGTTTTGTACACCTGAAAATGTCACATCACTGTTATTTTCTCATGGTATCTGATGATAATAATAGCTAGTATTATATATCACTTTCCTGCTTGCAAAGTCCTTCACCTATATATATATATATATATATATATATATATATATATATATATATATATATTACCTTGTTTCCTCACAAAAATCCTGGAAGTTAGATTCTCTTATTATCTCCATCTTACAGATGAAGAAATAGACTTATTCTGGATCATACAGCTAGTAAGTATATGAGACAGTATTTGAAATTGCTGCCTTTCTGAATTCTATCCCCTATGCCACAGAGTCTGTGACATATAGCTAGTTCTCATATATTGCCTTCCTTAAACTCCTTCTGCTGCTCTGCTCTTAGGAATGGAGGTGACCTCTGGCTGTGCCGTATCTGAGAGCAAACCACTAGTTTCTATGATGCTTGAAAGAAGTTGGTTTTGTGCCCAGGAACAGACTTTGTCTACACTCCAAGGACCAGCTAGCTACGCACAGATACTCATCCCTAGGGACCTGGGCACTAGATGATGGACTTTTTGTTTTTTTGGGGAAGAACTACAGCAACTCACAAAGATCCTTTCCTAAGAAAATGGAGAGAGGGGGAAGGGTGCAAGTTGTCCATGGGGGATCCAGCCATAATCATGAAATTAGGGATCTTCCATTTTTTTGTGGATATTATTATAGATATCTCTAACCACATCTCTTTCCTCTATAAAAATATATGTTCTGAAGGGCAGGGACCATATCTTATGCATAGGTTGATACCTTAAGAGCTACAAGAGGCCATTGAATCAATCACTTCACTTTCCATAAGAATTGGAGACTAAGGAGGTTACATATTAGTGCCTAAGATCATACAAGTAGAAATAGCAGAGGCAGAATTAGAATACCAGATCTCTGATTTCAAAGCCATCTCACAAGGCTTAGCACAGGACTTTGCATGTGAGAGGTGCTCAATAAGTAACCTTCAGATAAATCAAATAATGAGAGTTAGATTTAGGGGCTAAAATAAATCATTGCCTGATTTCTTTTAGTTAGAATATGATTTCTTTTAGATTTCATCAGGACTGTAAATAATAATTTGTAATAGTAGTGTCCTAAAACCACCTGTGGGGCATATACTCATGTAATGGGGGCAGAGTGGACTGGGGTGGGGAGATTTCCAGATGGGCTCTGGCTGTTTGCAAATACGACAGTGACTCTGAATGCCCCCATATGTGCACACAATCTGTACAAGACGCAGACTTTCATCTTTGGTAACTTGCGTAGATGTTCAGGAAGGCAACATTCCAACCAGATGTTCTTTTCCTTCTTCATTGTCATTCTTCAAACAAGTCTGATTTGGCCTTGAGATACTGAGGCCATCCTCAGTTCTGGGTATCACATGTTTTTAAAAAATGGACAGCATCTGGAGCAAGGATTATTAATCTTTTCTCTCTTTTTTTGTATCATGTCTTACCTTGGCAGTCTTGTGAAGCCTATGGATCCCTTCTCACAATCACATTTTTCAATGCACAAAATAAAATATATTGGATTATACTAATTGTATGAACATAAATATGTAATTTTTCACTCTCCAGACTCATATACCCCTTGAAATCTATCCTTGGACCTCAAGTTAAGACCTCCTGACATAGAATATGATAACTGACTTAGTAAAAGGACTGAGATCCTACTAAATGAAAATCATTTGAAGCAATTAGAGATGTTTAATTTGGGGGAAGAGAAGTCTTTCAAGCCTATATGAAAGAGCCCATTGTTAAAAACCTGGAAAGGCTTACATGAACTGATGCAGAGTAAAGTGAGAAGAATCAGGAGAACATTGTATGCAGAAACAGAAATATTGTGTTATGACTTGACAAATCTCAATAATACTGTTCTAAAGCAGCCTATTTCAGATTGCTAACTATCTCAGGGAGGAAGGAGGGAAAGAAAGAAGAAAATCTGGAAGTCAAATTAAAAAAAATCTTAAAAATTGTAATTGGGGGGAAAATAAATTATTAGGTTAAAAAAAAGAAAGAATCCATTGTAAAATTTTAAGTATGCACACTGACATGACAAATTCAATAACGCTACGAATTAGAGCTAGATATCTTGTTTTATTGATTGTCTAGACTTAAAATGATAGAGAAAATTTTAAGAAGGTATACTAAATGTGGGTGATGTGCACAGGATCATACTTCTTCTCTCCTACCCCACCCCCAAAGCTAGTTGTTAAACATTTACCACCAAGTCTCTAAGTGGCTATCTTCAAGTATATGAATGACTTTCACTGCTTCTTTTTGTCTCTAGAGGACAGAGCTTATGGACAGAGAGGACGGAGACTTAGCAATGTGTAGAAGTAGCAAAGGGGCAGCATTTATAATGGATAGAGCACTGAGCTTAAGCAGCTCTAGGTACAAATTTTGCTTCAGACATTTACCTGCTATGTGACCCTGAGTAAATTATTTGTTTGCTCTAATGGATTTCCTATTTCCTCACCTCTAAAATGAAGTGGTTGAACTTAACTACCAACCCTAAGGTCTTCTAAATCTGCAAAAGACACATTTCAGACTTAAGAAAGGAAAAACATTCTAATAAGTGGGAAATCTTTGGGTAAAGGCTAGATGTTAGAGAAAGGGTCCCAGCCTAGGAATGGGTTTAGACTAGATGACCTCTGGGATCCTTCCAACTATGAGCTACTCTGTGAAACTGGCAGGTAGAGGAGTCAATGGCAAGGCTGGATTCCTAACCATCTTTTTTTTTTTTTT
>JAJPUD010003482.1:0-30535 GCA_023553655.1 Myrmecobius fasciatus
TTCTAACCAATGTCATCTACTCCAAATCCAATGTTCTTTTCACTAGATATCTATCTACTCCAGTCCAGGAATCTCCTCTACAACATTTACATTTTATAATCATCCAAATTTTCTGTAAAATATCCATAGTTGATTTACTCAAAATGGCAGACCCTTTCATTTGATAATTTAAAATATTTTTAAAAAATATTTCATACATACCAGTAGAGTACTTGAGTTAGCCACGTGTTATCCCTTCTTCTTATATGACCAGTTCACTTTCCTTTCTGGCAGTACATATCCTTGATTATGTTTTTTAGTACTACATCTTGAATTCAGTTATAGTTAGTAATATACCACAGCTCAATTACATTAATTTAATCTAATCAATTACCCTTTAGATCACCTGTAACTGATTTTTTTAAAAGAAATACCAATATTTTTAACCTATATTGGATTACTCACTATCTAGGGGAGGAGGAACATAGGGAGGGAAACAAATTTGGAATACAAGGTTTTTCAAGGGTAGATGTTGAAAACTATTTTTGCATTACATGTATTTTGACAAATAAAAACCAATTATAAAAATATTCAAAATAACTATCAGAGTCATTGTGATTCTTGAGTAAGATAGCAAATGCAAAGGACTTCAAAACCATTAAAAAAAGAAATATCGATATTCTAAATTCACAGCTAAAATGTGATTCAGCAATGAGCCCAATGCAATTAGCAGGATGGATTCTATAAACACAAGTATCTGGAAAATACCTTAACTTTAAGGAGTCTCTCTTCCTTTTGGACTTTCTAAGTACAAATTTATTTAATTAAAAAGGAAATTTTGGTCCTATACTTTTCTCAAATTTCTTTTTTTTCCCCTCCTTTTTCTATCTGAATGAAAGATACATCTGTTAACTGAAAGCATGTGCCCCAAAGTAGGCCTATAATTTTGGGTTCTGAACATACTGATTTAGGGCAAAATGTAATCTTGTTTATCCTTTTCTTCTACATTATCTTCTATCTAGGTAATATATGTATAAAAGGATTTCTAAATTCTTACTACAAACTTCTCCCCAGTTAGTTCTTTCATCAGCTACTTGATGCCAAAAATCATTTAACAGAGGAAAATACCTTTCTTTCTCCAGGTTGAATAGTGTTTAAAACATAAATATCCCAAGGAATTATATAAGTGGCAAGGGTTAGATTACACATCCCAACAAGACAGAGAAAAAGCAGTGTAGCAAATTGCCTATGGTTTGGGCAATGTTTGACAAAGCTAAGATATCCTATCCATTGACTGTTATAGAGAGATTTTTTTTTGGTTGGTTTTTGGGTTTTTTTATTACTCTTATAGAACTAATTCACCTTCTACTTATTTGCTTCCCTGTGTTATATCCCTTGCTAAATTATTAGCCCCTTGAGGGCAGGACTGTGCTTTATATTACTTGGTATTTTACACTGTGCCTTTAACATGTATAATAACTTAATTTCATAATCAGGCATAGAATGGAGAGGTTTGGTACTAAACAGACAATTTCATCTACTTCACTATTTTGCTTAGGGCCAGCACAACTACAAATGGCTTCCTGTCCCTAGAAATGAAAAGAAAGGAACATTGTATCACGATCCATATAGAGCAAGGGAAAGGTTGAAGCCAATAACCTGACCTCTGGCCATCTCTTACTTCAAGGTATATTCCTTTCTTGTTCTGCCATTCCTGCCTAATGGCCCAGTGAAAAAGGAAAAGTCCTTGTAAGTTACAAAAAGATTCCAAAGATTTTCCTATAGCTAGCCCTGTCCTCCAACTATCAAATTTTCCTCTGCCTTATTTCCTTGGCTCTAAGATAGGGGACATTCTAGTATCTTTCTCTTAATAGGAAAGCACTTGAATAATCAGGAGGAGAAATTGGGCACTTTGCATATAAAAAATGTGATAAGAACAGCAAGGAACAAAACAGCAGCCTACAGTTGGACATCATTTCTTAGATCATTAAATCATATGACCATTCTATCTACCAGACCATATAGTTTGATGTTTAATAGTGTATGTAACTCTTCATACAGTAGCTGGTTGCAAAATATAATTTATTTGCATCTATATTTTCTATTTCCTCCATCTTTCTGTTCCTTTTTTTCAGCATTGCCTGAAGGAGGACCTTTGTCTCTAATAACTTGTTCCCTGTGAAGCTCATGTCAAAAACATTTCCTGAATCAGGAGTAATAGATGCTAACACAGCAAGGCAGAAGGCACTAACTACTGCTTGTCTTAAATCTAAAAAAGTTTAACTTTAAGTCTATTCAATCTCAACTTATCTGCAATCTCCTAAGTCAAATGGACTAGTAAAAGCATGTATCATGTGTCCATTTGTAGGAATGATTTCTTTTATTTTTAATTATCTAATTAAAATTAAGTAGTCCCATTTCAGAGTAGGTATGACAAAATAATGAATTTGAGAACACTCACAGTCCTAGATATCTCCAGTTGGAAAGCAAGAAAATTAAGAAGTGCAAGATCCAAAGTGGACTCCACAGAACTATTATACAAAATGATTTACTTAAATTCATAAGGCTGGTTGCATGTTTCTCTAAATCAATTTAAAATGCCCCCAAAATCATGAGAGCAAATTGTAGTCACTAAAGAGTATATATACCTGTGCATATTATAAGTACTGGAAAAAAAATAAAAATAGGAAATTTGGAAAAAAAAAACTTCAGGTATAGAATTAAAATAAAAGCAGAAGGACGTGGGTGTTCAAACTGAAGAAAAATGGGCCATGTACAAATGTATGAAGCATCTGTGATGGACAAAAGCATTCTCTTCCCATAGTTAAGCATTGTATTTTAGCGATACTTTTTTTGGCTCATAAAGGGAACTGTCGCTTGGTGGTCTTTCTCCTTGTCCTAATTCCGTTTCTCTGTGGAATTTATTTTTCCCCCTAAGGAGCTGAAAAGAGAATGAGAGAAATTTTCTTTCCTTTTTCACCTTTGTGATTTCAACAGCTGAGCATTTTCTGCTGACCAGACCCTAGTGCTAATTACCCACAAAGTGTCCTGTCATGCACTGTTTGGCTAAGCCACATGACTACTGGGGGAGTGCAGGCCACAGTGAGCAACTCCCTCTAGGTTCCTGGCAAAGGCATCTGGCCTCATTTCCCCATGGAGCCTCCTGCCAGATTCACATCCGTCCCCTGCTTGTGGCCTTTCATACATGGAGATAAAATTCTGGTGTCAGAGCAACAGCAGCTAGAGGCAGGAGCAGAGCCTGTATTGTTAGCTGGGAACCAGTTACACCTGTGTTTCATTCTTGGCTCCACTGTGGACTTGCTGCTTAACTTCAGGACTTGGAGAAGAAGTAATTTATCTTATCTTCCTCCATAAGATAGAAGAGAATGAATATGTATGTCCTGCTTCAAGTCTTCCCCCCCCCCCCCACCTCCAACTCAGCTCAGCTGCCAAAATGACTTTTTTTCCTTTTCTTTCTTTTCTTTTTTCTTTCTTTCTTTTTCTTTTCTTTTTTCTTTCTTTCTTTTTTTTTTTTTTGAGGAAATTGGGAAATTCAGGATCACACAGCTAGGAAGTGTTAACTGTCTGAGGCCAGATTTGAATTTACGTTCTCCTCACTCCCAAGCCAGTGCTCTATCCACTGAATCTTCTAAGCTGCCCCAAAATGATGGCCCAAAATGACTTTTCTAAAGCCCAAGTCCAATCATGTTTTGCCCTCCCTCAATACTCAGTTAAGTTCTAAGTGTTCCCTATTGCTTTCAGGATTCAAATATAAAGTCATAACCCTGAGGTACCACTTCACACCTGTCAGATTGGCTAAAATGACAGGAAAAGTTAATGATGAATGTTGGAGGGGATGTGGGAGGGCATGGACACTGATGCATTGTTGGTGGAGCTGTGAACGGATACAGCCATTCTGGAGAACAATTTGGAGCTATGCTCAAAAAGTTATCAAACTGTGCATACCCTTTGACCCAGCAGCATTTCTATTGGGCTTATATCCCAAAGAAATCATAAAGGAAGGAAAGGGCCCCACATGTGCAAGAATGTTTGTGGCAGCCCTTTTTGTAGTGGCT
Source organism: Myrmecobius fasciatus (assembly GCA_023553655.1). Classification (NCBI taxonomy): domain Eukaryota; kingdom Metazoa; phylum Chordata; class Mammalia; order Dasyuromorphia; family Myrmecobiidae; genus Myrmecobius; species Myrmecobius fasciatus. The sequence continues at coordinate 4,056 of JAJPUD010003482.1, forward strand.
AGAAACTGGAAATTGAATGGATGCCCCTCAATTGGAGAATGGCTGAATAAATTATGGTATATGAATATTATGGAATATTATTGTTCTGTAAGAAATGGCCAGCAAGATGATTTCAGAGAGGCTTGGAGAGACTTACATGAATTGATGCTGAGTGAAATGAGCAGAACCAGGAAGGAGATCATTATACACGGCAACAACAGTACTATATGACGATCAATTCTGATGGACATGGCTCTCTTCAACAATGAAATGTTTCAAACCACCTCCAATTGTTCACTCAAGAATATACACCCAGAGAGAGGGATGTGAAATGTGGACCACAACATAACATTCTCATACTCCTTGATTGATGTTTGCTTACATTGTGTTTCCTTTATCTGATATATTTTTTGTGTAGATAAGATTTTTCTTGCACAACAATGATAAGTTTGGAAATATGTATACATATATTCGATTTGCCAATATTTTAACATAATTAACATGTAGTGGATATCCTGCCATCTAGGGAAGGGGTGGGGAGTTGGGGGGAAAAATTTGTAAGAGAAAGCTATGTAAGGGTTGTTGTTGAAGAATTACCCACACATATGTTATGCGAATAAAATAAAATAAAACAAATATAAAGTCATCTCTTTGATATTTGAACTTTTTTACAATCTAGCCTCTTCTTCTTTTTCAATTCTTGCACACTTTTTTCCCCTCATGCACTCTATAAGCCAGCCTCACAAGCCTAATTACTGCTCTTTGCATGGGGTATTTCATTCTCAGTCTTTGTTGCTTTGTCTTGGTTGTCCCATTTCTGAACTGCTCTGTCTCATTCCAGACTTCTCGTGTCTTCTCTGATTTCATTCAAAATAGCTCAAATCTTGCTTTCTGCAGGTCACCTGGTTGCTCTAAACCCTACTCCATTCTATCTCCATGTCTTCCCTCTGAGATAACCTTGCATTTACATTGTGAATACACTGCTAGGTGGTGCAACAATAAAAATGTTTACCTACATAATAATAACACTAGTAGTAATGATGATAATAATAACAGCTAGGATTTAAATAGTGTTTTAAAGTTTACAAAGCACTTTACATATACAATCTCATTTTATCTTCATAATCACCTGAGAAGCTAATTCAATATCAGGAAAACTATTAGCATAATTGACTATATCAGTAACCAAATTAGCAAAAATCATATGATTACCTCAATAAATGCAGAAAAAGAATTTGATCCATTCCTATTAAAAACGCTAGAGAATAAAGGAATAGATGGGGTTTTCTTTAAAATGATGAGTAGCATCTATTTAAAACATCTGCAAGCATCATATGTAATGGGGATAAACTAAAACCATCCCCAATAAGATCAGGAGTGAAATAAGTTTTCCCACTATTACCATTGCTATTCAATATGTATTAGAAATGTTAGCTTTAGCAATAGGAGAAGAAAAAGAAATTAAAGGAATTAGAGTAGGTAATGAGGGAACCAAATTATCACTCTTTGCAGATTATATAATGATATACTTAGAGAATTCTAGAGAATCAACTAAAAAACTACTAGAAACAATTCACAACTTTAGCAAAGTTGCAGGATGAAAAATAAATCCAAAAAAATCATCAACGATTTTATATATGGCCAACAAAGTCCAGTAACAAGAGATGCAAAAAGAAATTCTACTTAAAATACCTGTAAATTATATAAAATATTTGGTAATTTACCTGCCAAAGCAAAGTCAGTTACTATATGAATACAATTACAAAACACCTTCCACACAAATAAAGTCAGATCTAATAAATTGGAAAAATATCAACTAATCATGGATAAGCCGAGCTAAGATAATAAAAATGATAATACTACTTAAATTAATCTACTTATTTAGGGCCATAGCAAATTCCCAAGAAATTATTTTACAGAGCTAGAAAAATAGTAACAAAGTTCATCTAGAAGAACAAAAGGTCAAGAATTTCAAGGGAATTAATGAAAAATAAAAATGCTAATGATGGTAGCCTAGCTGTATCAGACCTAAAATTATGTTGTAAAGCAGCAGCCATCAAATCCATTTGATATTAGACAAGAAATAAAGTAGTTGATCAGTAGAATAGGTTACGTTAACAAGATACAATAGTCAATAATTATAGTACTCCAGTGTTTCATAAACCCAAAGACTCCAGATAAGAATTCACTATTGGACAAAAATTGTTTGGAAAAGTGGAAATTAGTATGGCAGAAACTAGACATTGACCCACACCTAATATCCTATACCAAGATAAGGTTGAGAGGGATTCATGATTTAAACATAAAGAGTGATACAATAAACAAATTAGAAGAACAAACGAGTCTACCCCTCAGATCTGTGGAGGAGGAAAGAATTTGTGACCAAAGAAGAACTTGAGTACATTATAGAATGCAAAAATTGATAATTTTGATTATAGTAAGTTTAAAAGGTTTTGTACAAACAAAATCAATGCAGACAAGATTAGAAGAGAAGCAATAAATGGGAAAAAATTTTATATCCAAGGGTTCTTATAAAGGCCTCATTTTAAAAAATATAGAGAGAATTGGCTCAGATTTATAAGAATGCAAACCATTCTCCAATTGATAAATGGTCAAAGCATATAAATAGACAATTTTCTGATGAAAAAATTGAAATCATTTATAATTACATGAAAAAATGCTTTAAATCATTATTGATCAGAGAAATACACATTAAAACAATTCTGAGGTACCACTACATACCTCTCATATTGGCTAAGATGACAGGAAAAGATAATGATGAATGTTGGAGGGGATCTGAGAAAAGTGGGACACCAATACATTGTTGGTTCAATGAATCAACCATTCTGGGGAGCAATTTGGAATTATGTCCAAAGGGCTATCAAACTATGCATACTCTTTGATCCAGCAGTGTTTCTACTAGGCTTGCATCCCAAAGAGATCATAAAAAAGGGAAAAGGACCCACATATATTGGATTAGTTGCCATCTAGGGAAGAGGGTAAGAGGAAAGGAGGAAAAAAAATTGGAATACAAGATTTTGCAAGGGTGAATGTTGAAAATTATCTATGCATATGTTTTGAAAATAAAAAGCCTTAATAAAAAAAACAAATCAAAAAATCACTAAGCACTGAAATAACAACAAAAAATCACCCTAAAAAGTAGCCGCTATTTAATCCCTATTTTAAAGATGAAGAAGCTGAGATAGACAAAGGTCAACTCAGTCAGTCAATAAGTATTTGTTAAGCACCTACTATGTGCCAAGCACTATGCTAAGAGCTGGAAGCAGTGTGCTAGACACTAAGTTATTTCTCCATAGTCACACAACCAATAAATATTTGAGAACAAAATTCCTGGTCTGAGGTCCAACACTCTATCCATCGTGCTACCCAACTGCCTCTGTATATGTGTACATAACTAGTTATTTACATTTCCTCTCTTTCTCTTATGAGTGTGAGCTCTTTGAGGGCAGAATGCATATTTGACTTTTCCTTGTATCCCCAGTGATTAACATTTTGTTTGGCACATAGTAACCACCTAGTAAATACTAGTTGACTTTACCTTTTCTATTTTTCTGAGAATGCCCTGTGACTCAATGTCATATTCCCTTAAAAACTTATGTTCTAAATTGTGGTATATGACTGTAATGGAATATCACTGTGCTATAAGAAATAAGCAGATAGATTTCAAAAAATCTTGGAAAGACTTATATTTACTTATGCAAAGTAAAGGGAGCAGAACTAGGAAAACACTGTACACAGTAATAATAATATTGTATGATCATCAACTGTGAATGACTTAGCTATTCTCAGCAATACAATGATCCAAAATAATTAGAAAGGATTCATGATGAAAAAATACTATCCACCTCCAGAAGTACTGATGGAGTTTCAATGCAGATTGGAGCATACTGTTTCTCACTTTCCATTTCTCATTTTTGTTTTTTCTTTTGGGTCTGTGTCTTCTTTCACAACATGACTAACATGGTAATGTTTTGCATGATTGAACATGTATGACCTATATCAAGGAGGAGGGAGGTGAGGGAAAGAGAAAGAAAATTTAGAATTCAAAAAAAAAATTCTAAGCAAATGTTTAAAATTCTCTATATGTAACTGGGGAAAATAAATTATTATTTAAAAAAATATCCATTGGAGAAACAAATGACAAACAACTCCGGTTTCTTTGCCAGAAAAATCCCATATGGGATCATGAAGGGTCTAAGCTAAATTAAATTAAATTAAATATCAAAATGACTGAATAACAATGTATGGTACCCCTTATGTTCTTATGTATATGTCAATTTACCTCAACACTATCCACCTCTCCCCTACCCAAACACAAGCTAGTATATATTTTTGGTTCTTGATAATAGTAATGAAAACTGACATTTATGTAATCCTTGAATACTTATTAAAATCATTTTCATGTATTTTGTCTCCTTTGTTCTTCAAAACAGCCCCCAAAAGTAGAAAATAAAAGCAAAGAAATGGAAATGATTCTTATTGTCATTTTAAATGAGCTCTGATTGAGGACCACCAAGGCATTCCTATAGTGGTTGAGCATTAGTGCATGCTAATAGGAATGTCTAAATAAATTTTGGTAAGTGAAAGCAAAGGATGTCTCAATGCCTTAAGAAAGGACAAATGTGGTAAATGCACACTAGCATGGAAGACTTTTATGAACTGATGCTGAGTGAAGTAAGCAAAACCAAGGAAGCAATGTATAAGACTTGCCATTGTTGTTGTTCCGTCATTATTGATTTTTCATGAGCCTCTGGACCAAACTAACCATGGGTTTTTCCTGAATAGTTTGCCATTCCTTCTCCAGTGGATCAAGACAACGAGTTTAAATGACTTGCTTAGGCTCACACAACAAGTATTTGAGGCCAGATTTGAACTCTGGTCTTCTTGACTCCTAGTCCAGCACTCTATTCACTGAATTATCTAGCTGCCTGATTATAATAATGTAAAAGAAAAGAACAGCCTCAAAACAATTGAAAATGAATCCTGAAAAAATAAAAATACCAAGCTTGGTCCCCAAAAAATGACATACAAGAAGGAAACTTTCTGTTTCTTAGAAGAGTTACAGTTCATTGGTATGAAGATTACAAATAATATCAGTCAGCTTCTTTTTTCTCAATCAATTTTGTTAAAAAAAATTTCTTCTTTCTCTTTATAATTTTGGGGAAAAAATCTTAATAAGGGATGGATTTCTTGGAAGGGAGCAATTAAGTCAAAAATCTAAATGACCTAAGAACAATAGATCAAAAATCTATTTTAAAAACATCTCTGTAATTGGTATTGTTTCAAGTGTTTTTCCATACATGCATGACAATATATTCAAAATAGTCAGATAGCTATTCAAATCTGTGCTACTTTTGCTTAAGTGGTAACAGACCTAGAAGAGAAGAAAATTTGAATTAACTAAAGTTTTTATAAGACTAATTTGAATTTTTTTTTTTTTAGTGCAAACTAAGTGGGAGTTTGAAAATCCCATATCTGAGTTCAGGGTGAAATTAAGAAGATAAACAACAACAGTCAGGTCCAGATTCTTCCAGAAACAATAATAAGCCTCAGCCTTGAGGTGAGCAAAGCATAGGTATATTTCCCTTTCCTGGAGTCAGGTATGAGATAAAGTGCAGCTAAAGGAAGTCACATCCCTAAGAGACCATAAGTAAGTTCTTCTCCAGTGGTCCCCTGCTGGCATAAACTCCATTACTGTCTGATTGGCTACTCAGAAACCTTTCTGGCTAACTTTTGAACAAGATATGTTCTATATATTTGAAGTTGCTAGATCTAATTGTTGATACACATACACACAAACACACACACACACACACACACACAGGGAAAAAAAATACTTCTATTCTCAGAAGTTAAGGAAGGCCAAAAGTTTCCTTCCAAGTTAATTGATTATAAATGAAAATGTAATAAATTCTATAAAGAAAAATGCTATAAAAAGTACCCCAAATAATATTATTTACTCTATCATGTTGATGGAGTAAGGTACAGTGGAAAGATCACTTGAACAGGGTTTTTGAATCCTGGTTCTGGTACTTATACCTGTGTAATCAAGGGCAAATCTCTTGTCTTTTGACGTTAGTTTCTTCATCTGTGACTGAAGGAATTTTATATTTCAATTGAATAGGGAAAGTACCAACAAGAACAACAAGGGAATGAGTTGAGGTTCATGATTTCACCAAGTATAGAGGGCAAGAAAATGTAATCTCTATAATAAAGTCAATGTTTCAATTCCTCCCAAATTCAAAATAAATATTGCCATCCCTCCTAAAGGAAAAATATGAAAGGGCTTAGGACTAGCTTTCTGCTTTTAAGGAAAGAACAGGAAGAGAGGAAAGAAGAAAGGAAGGAAGGACCCCATTGCTGATTGGAATAAAAGCTTCGACCTTTTCTATTTCTGGTCTGGATCAGTTCAATCATCTTGAGGTAGCCTGGTGCATTCTCCCCCACCCCCAACTCCCATCCCAAACACTACAGGAGGCTGACCACATTGGTGCTAGATTTAGTGTAGATCCAAAAGGCCTGAGCCTACCACAACTCAGAATTCCCAAATTCAAATATTACTCTAGCTTTAGCTTTCTTAGTATCAGGGACTACAAACTTTCCCTTCAACACCCAACATATCCCAAATTTTCCACCAATTGCTCTTTCTCCTCTACTCCTTTTTCAAAGAGCAGTCTTATATAATAAAGTATTTTAAAAGGGGGGAGATTCATCAAACTAGCTGATAGCAAAAAAAGTTTCACATCATATGCAATATTCCACACCATAAGCTCCCACTTCTTAAAAAGAGGCAAGAAGAAATATTCAGTATAAGATTCATAATGTAAAGAAGAAAGCTGAATCTTTGAAAAGGGAAATCACTGTTTGTACATCAACTAAGTACAAATGTTCCAAAGGTGGTATTAGGTGAGCAATCATTCAATGAGGAAGAGAAAGAAGAAGGAAGAAGGAAGAAGAAGAAGGATGAAGAAATAAAATTCGTTGAATCTTTGAAAAGGGAAATAATTGTTTGTACATCAACCAAGTACAAATCTTCCACAAGTAGCATTAGATGGGGAATCATCCTATAAGGAAAAAGTATCCCTCAGGGATACTGAGCACTATACATAAAATCCTCTGAGAACTGTCAGACCTAATGCCCATTAACCACTTCTGGTGATTAGGTTGGGAAAAATAATGCTGACAGAAGGAATCTGTGAAGTACTAATGAATTGCTAATGAATGTGAAGTAGTGTTCAAAAAATTGGAAAACTCAGAGAGTATAGGTGACATTTTCTTCATTATTGCCGATTTAAGACAAGGACCTTAGGCCAGAGAAGCATATTTGGTAAGTGGACAAATGGTTAAGAACAGGATTTTGATTTCTGAACCACAGCTTACAATGTAATGATGGGCTCTTGGCCAGGGAGAGAACACATCTAATAAAAATTAATATTCATCTGCTGTGAATCCTAAAAATCTAATCAAAAGATATTTCAATGAAAAGGAAAGGAGAATGGAAAACCTACTTTTATATGTACCCAACAAAATATCATAGAAAGGGGGCAGCTAGGTGGTGCAGTGGATAGAGCACCAGCCCTGAAGTCAGGAGAACCTGAGTTCAAATCTGGTCTCAGACACTTAACATTCCCTAGCTGTGTGACCCTGGGCAAGTCACTTAACCCCAATTGCCTCAGCAAAAAAAATATCATAGAAAGTAATTAAAATATAGGAAGAAAAAACATGTAATTCGTAGGAGACAAAAATCAAGAGAGGAGCTAGTAATAAAATCTATATCCTTAGCTATCTAGACTCAAAAGCACAAAATATAGGTAATGGGCAAGGTGAACAAAAGATCCTAATATAAGGAGGCAAATTAATTTCATAAGTATCACTCAGTTTTGGTAAGATGGGCTCCATCAAGAATCCAGCTTGGGTAAGCTCTACTTTATACAAAAGGAACAGAATAGATAACATCAAGGTGACATAGAGCAATATTGCATATTAATAAGGCAAAACATCCATAACATCTATATAGAACCTACCATGTGCCAGGCACTATGCTGACCACTTTTTACAAATATTATCTTATTTGATCATCCAAGGTAAGAATTTTCTCTTGATTGTCTAGACCACAACCATCCTTATCCTGTCATCCAAATACCCTAGAGCTCAATGTCCTTAAAAGTGAATGAGTTTAATAATTGTGAGTAACTAATTGCTTGGCTATGCCTCTCTAGGTCACAATGGTGCCATTGTGCCCTAAATGCTGTATCAGCTCCACGAAGCTTTTCCTGTCAACAGAATACAATAGACCTTGAGCAAAAGCTGGGGCCAAGAAATATTCATAAAGAAATTTTTAATCTCTCGACTCTTTAGTTGCTCCTCTTCACATACAAATATGGGGTTTCTATCATATCCACTTAGAATATGAATATATTAACATGGATTTAACTATATGTGACTTGCAGGTAGGCTTATCAGGACTCCTGTCCATCCCTCTCCAAAAAAGACTTGAAGATTCCTTCCTAGAGAGAGAGGGGGAGATTAGAAAAAGGGTCCAGGAGCCTGGCTTAGTTTTACTTTAAGAGATGGTACCAAGCTAAAATTATATCTATCTGTTCCATTAAATATTTCTATTCTAGATGAATTAAATAGAATTTGTTTTTTTTTAATTCAAGATGTTTGCCAAGTTGTTATCCCTTAAAAAGAAACATATCCAAAGGCTTGTCCCATTCCCACCATTCTCTTTAACAATGAGAAGATTCAAGTAAATCTTCCAAGATTAAAACCAGATTTATATACATTCAACAATTAGGTCCTTAAATCTGTCCAACACTTTCTGATATCTGGACTATTTTGAATTTTGCTGATGGCCCTCGAGCCCTAAATTGAGGTAATATGAATAAATGGTAGATCCTGTGCTGGATTATACGATCTTTTGGATGCCTGCTCAAAATGGGACAACATTCTGCAAACAATACAAGGATTTATGTTCAAGGTAGTTGAAAAAAAAAAAGCAGTATACCACCTATTAATTGAATAAGATTTTACACTGATTATGGGTTGTCTTCCAGGTTCCAAAGTCAGCTGGAATCATCCAATTTCTAAATATCATTCTGAAAATCTGCATCTACTTCTACCACCTGTACAACCCATTTGTTCCCTCTAATTATAGGCAGTTTGTGGAGAATCTTGGAAAAGAGAGGAGAAAGAGGGGAGGGAGAGACAAAGACACAGAAAGAGACAGAGACAGAGAGACAAAGAGAGGAAGAGAGATAGAGAGATAGTTAGGGAGAGAGAGAGAGAGAGAGAGAGAGAGAGAGAGAGAGAGAGAGAGAGAGAGAGAGAGAGAGAGAGAGAAAAGAGGCAGAGAGGGAGGGAGGGAGGAAGGAAGAGGGAGAGGGAGAGGGAAAAGAAAGTTATCAATGATCTCTTAATTGACAAAAAAATAGTTTCCTTTTTTCAATTCTTCTTCATTTTTCACAACTCAGCAGCATTTGACACTGTTGCTTCCTGAATATTCACACTTATCTAGGTTTTTGTGACACTGCTCTCTTTTTTTCCCCCTAATATTTCTTTTCACTATTCTTGGATGAATCATCATTCATGTCATTCTCTCTAACAGGAGCTACTCTATTCCTTTCCACAATCTCAGTTGTCTGATCAACTGTCATTCCTTTATTATCTCTATGCAGATGGCTTTAAGACCTATATATTCATTGCTTATATTTTTCCTGAGTTCGTGGCCTATTGAATATTTAGATTTTCCATACTAGATATATCCTATAGGCATCTCAAACTCAATATATCTTAATCAGAATGTATAATCTTTTCTCCAAAGACCACACTTCTTCCATCACTTTCTTTCAAGAGTACTACCATCTTTTCCATCATCCAAAGTTATAACCTCAGAGTCATCCTTGACTGTCCATTTTCCATTTCCCTCCATATTCAATTATTATGTATACTGTAAGACCATTACAGAAGAATGGATTAGACTACAGAGTGTCTTGAAAGTCATTTAGAAATTTAGACATTATCATGTAGAGAGAAAGAACAACTAAAGATTTCTAAGTAAGGGAATTCAAAGCAATTTTTTTATTAAGAGAAATCTGCAGGCATCTAAGGGATTAATAGGAAAAAACTGGGGAGAAAGAGCCCAGCCTGAAGAATAAATAACAATGACTACAATGACAATTAACAATAATGATAATAATAGCACCATAATCTCAGAATAAGGGTCTAAATTACAATGGTGACAGCAAAAATACAAAGGAAGAGTTGGAATTGAAAGAGATGCTGAAAAAAGGCAAAGATGCAATGTAGTACCTGGTAGTCTAAAGCCAAATAGAATTCTCATTACTACTTTCCGGGTTTGGTATTTCATGCTCTTTGGTCTTATATAATGAAGTTATCTTAGTTCCTATTGCATTGCCCATCTAATAACTTCTCCCTTACACCAATTCTGGTTTATCTCCTAAACTGGTGATTCCCTTGTTTAGTGGATCTATTTCCCTGACTTTTTTCAAGCATATTGTTTTGTCTCACTCTCATTCCTTTCCTACCAATTACTTCTTTTGAAAGAATACCAATAGGACAATTATGTTTAAAATTGGAGTCCACTGACTCTTTTGATAATGGATTAAATTTAAATTTAAAAACTTATTCCTGTGATTCATCCTCACTATTTGCTTAGTAGATTTCAGACTTTATGTGACACTGTTCCTGTAACATTGAAGCACATTACACTGCTCCAGCAAAAATATATGAAGGGATATGGATTCTCTTTCCAATAATTATCAGGAGATCACTAAATTACATTATCAATGGTAGAATATTAAATCACATAGAGAATTTTAAAGATATATTTTCCCTTAAAAATCAAATATAATGCTATAGATTTTTGCTAGCTATGAGGTAAATGTAATTCTAAGAAAATACCATATCTCACAAGAGAACAATTAAAAATACCTGTAGAGAGTTAACCTTACCTTTCACAGTTGAATATGGACTCTAATTCCTTCATTGGTTCTCTGACTATGACTTTCTCACAGTACCAGTACTGTGATAGGTCAGTGGCCTTACAGAGCAATAGCACCTTCTGCAGTTTCCCAAGAGATACAGCTTCCACTTGAAACTTATCAATCTGTGCAGGAGGAGGGGAAAAAAAAAACCCAGAAATAACAAAGTTCAAGTACATGATAAATGCAAGGAATAACAATAACTCAAGGAAGACCAGAAGTTCATGTGACTGAGGTTAACACCAGAAGGGAGTAATAACAACAACAACAACAAAAAAGCAAATTACATTTTTATCTATTTTATATACATATGTATGTATGTATACACACATATATAATATATATTTATTTGTTTGTTCATTTGAACATTTTTTTTTATTTGATCAGAATTTTACTTCTTGCAATTCCATTTTTTCCATTCAATCTAAAAGAGCTGAAATGAAGAAGATCATGTGTGGCTTCTTTACTTTTTGGATTTCTGCCTCCAGTGACAAAAATGATTTTAATGGAGACAAGCGGCTTATTAGATTTGGTTAGGCTAACCACAACTTGACCTAATGAAGAGCAAGAGCACAATTCAATTTCCATAAAAACTACAAGTCCAGTGATGTGGGAATACAATTTTTAAAAAAGCAACTTTTTTTCTATATAAAGTTCTCTATAGTATATCCTTCAGCTTTCTGTACAAAAAAGGACAATTTGACCTTCAATCTTAAATAAGATCAATGATTAATCAAAAATCTGACACATTTCTACAGAGATCACATTTAAAATTATGAGGGACTACAATAAAACTTATACTGGCTTTTAATGGAAGGAATTCTCTCACATATTACTTCCTTATAATTTTCTGACAAAAAGTGACTAGTCTAAAATTACTCATAGAAAAAAATCCAAAAAAATCCTTGCCTGAACAATCTTCAGAGCTTATAGTTGGAACTTGGTGAATATTTTAACTATTAGCAGTAAAATTTATATGTGTGTATGTGTATGTGCATGTGCACTCCAGTTTTGTAGGTCCTAAAACCTGGTGATTGAAGAATGTTATCAAGAACTGATGAGATCCTGATTGGTAGGTGTGGTGGGCAGAGAGAAACTGAAGTAGTGATAAAATTATTCCCTGATAGAGATCAGTTTAGCTTGGTGGTCCCACCCAGTCAGAAATCCAAGTTATGTCAAATTCCTGAGGTCCATCCTCTGTGGAGGTTCTGGGCAGTCTCATCTTGCCATGTCCCGTCCCAAATACCAGTCAGGTGCCTGCAGTTAAATTTTCCTTAAAAATCTACTTAGGGGGGCAGCTAGGTGGCGCAGTGGATAGAGCACCAGCCCTGAAGTCAGGAGGACCTGAGTTCAAATCTGGTCTCAGACACTTAACATTCCCTAGCTGTGTGACCCTGGGCAAGTCACTTAACCCCAATTGCCTCAGCAAAAAAGCAAAAAAAAAAAAATAAATCTACTTAGGGTCCATGCCATATTTACTTCCCTTATTTCAGTCAGTCTGCCCCAACACTTTTTCTCCTGGTATCTTTCCCCTTATCTCTCTTCCATGTCATAGTATCCCTACTAACCCCCTATACTTCTCAACTCCTTAGAGTTTTCCTTAGAGCTAACTAAGTCTTTTAGGGTGCTAAGTGCCTTTCAGGATTTATCCTGCCAGCTAAGGGCTGGCAGCTAAGTTTTTTCAACTTCATGGGGTATTCCCTTTCTCCAGGGTAATTGTGAGTTTTACTAAGGAACTGATCTTTTATATGCTTTATCACTCTATTTCACATTTATCATTCCTAGTGTCTATTATATCTCTTCATTTTGTCTGTAATCTCTTCTCCTAAATCTCTTCTCCATATTTTACCAAGGAAAATGGTCATTGTGAATTCTTCACATAACATTTGGTGCTTACCATCATCTGGTGCCTAAATAACTATATCTGGTACTACATCAACCACATTAGAACTATTTTCTAGTAGATGATTCCCAAGAAGCTATAATGCAATGGTTACATTAAAGAGAGATAACTAAGCATGGTTCATGGAGGTCTTGGAGTCAGGAAAAATAATATCTCACATTTATATACTTTAGCACTTTAAAAGTTGCAAAAGGTACTCTTAATTATCTTGTTGTATCATCAGAACAACCAATAGTGTAAGTGTGGTTTTGATATCCATTTAGGCAATCGGGTTAACTTTGCCTAAAACCATAACCTGAGGAAACCAAGGATTAAAGAAGTATTATTTGGAACCCTGTTCTCTTCCTTATATACACAAGACTTGGGTCAGAGACTTGGGCCACATGCTGGCTTAGAACAAGGCTGCTTTTTCATATTTTTTTTCTTCAGAGTGCTAAAAAGGAAGTGTGAGCACCATAAAAGTATGGAATCACTTTGAGGTGAAAAGGAAGCCATTAAATCCAATCCCCACATTTTAACTATGAGGAAACAAAGACATAAAAGGGTTATTTGCTCAGGGTTGAACTGGTATCAAATGTCTGAGGCAAGCTCAGATCATCCTGATATCAAGGCCAATATTAGATGCTCTAAGACTATGGTTTGTCTCCTAAACCTTATTTGTCTTGAGGAGTTACCTAGATTTTAGAAACCATTCTCCCCAATTAAAACACATCTCTGGAATTCAAACCCCTAGAATTTGGTAGACTACTTTTCAAAGAAAGTATATACCAACTCTGGGGAAACACAATGAACTCTGATTTCCACATCCTCTACTCAGAACACAATGAGGTCATTCCTGGCACTTTTCAGTGATCTCCAAATGCAAAAGATCTATTCAGTGATCTCGGTAACTATTTACCTTAGACCCTATTCTTTATTTACCCTGATTCACATAGTTGCCTCATCACTCTTATCCATCATGAATTAATGAAGGTACATGAGGATCTTTCAAACCATAGAATCAAAGATTTAAAACTTGAAAGGGCATTCATTCAATGGAACTTTGTACAATTCCCTCATCTTACAGTTGAGCAAATTGAGGCTACAAAAGCCAAATTCGTTTGACCAAAGTCACACAATAAGCATCAGAGATAGGAATTGAACCACTGTTTCTGATTATATTGATCTTTACTCTGCCTTGGGAAAATAATTTTGGAAACTATATGAAAGAAGAACTGAAGAGAAAACTGCTGGAAGCTATTACTGTTATCCAGTAGTATAAGTGAGAGGAAAAAAGGGTCTAGACTAGGATATTGGCTGGGAGGAAAGGGAGGACATTTACTTCCACAGCCACTTCTTTGATACCTGAAGGACCTCAAATAATCCCCAGAGTGTATACAGTTCTTTGGATAATAGGCTCCAATTGTGTAGTAGGATTGAAGTCTCCAGGTTCTTTACCTAGATAACTTACAGACAAAAGACAGCTTGGCCATATCTGAATAAAAGGAAGGGAATAGGTTATTTTGGTTTGGAACTGTTGCTTCTCATTTCTCTTAGAAGAGGTCCATGACATGAGGAAAGTGATGTTATGACATACAAATTAATTGTATTTAGAGGAAGGGATGAGCAAAGTCACTAGTCTGACCTTCTCCTCCACAGCCATCTGGGTCCAGTGGCAAGATATAGATCAGGATAATTGGGGATGTCCTTGTTTATAGTGGAAGACTGACCTTGTTAAGCTAAGGGTCTTTAACAGGTCTCAGTTTGACAGAGGAAATGCCCAATCATGATTAAGGTTAAGTGAAAAATGAGGCAGAGAATGGCTTCTTTAATCTAATCAAATAGATAGAGACAGAGATAGAAATAGCCATAGCCATAGAGATAAATATAAATAAATGGATAAAAAGAGGTATTTATAGAGTTAAAGATATCAGTCTGTGAGGAGAAACCCCTCGTGGTTTCTGGTCCAAACAGAAACAATTACTATTTACATTCACTCTGAATCAATCAGAACCTCAAACAAATAATGACCAAGTGGAGCTTGAACCTATTACTGACCAATCAATGAGAGCCAGAGTTACTTGGGTCTAAGGCATGGGCCTTAAATAAGAAATCTAGCTCATGAAGCCCAAGATATTTTGAGAGATTTCAGCAATCAAAATTTACATTCCTTTGGGCAGAGTACTCACCTGTAAGGGTTTGAATTAGAAATCTATTAAAATAGCCTTGGGAAAGAACTTTTTTAGGGCCTAGGATGTGGACTCAGAGAGCAAACTGGATGCTGTGACCCAGAAGTAAGAGGATAATAACATCAAACAGCTAGGCAGAAAAGAGAAAAACAACTTATAAAGAGAGACGTCTGTAGAGAATGAAGAAAAATACCCTATAAAGAGGAGTCATTGCTGAAAAGGTGATGGCCTGTCTCCTACAATTTTACTAATAACAGAGTTCATTCATGATGCCAGCAGGCTAATATGGCTCCTTCTTTCTCTCCTTTATTTCCATAGTGGGGTCCTGGAAACACAAAGGTAGCCACAGGAGGGGAAGGTGTTACTGAGTGCTTCTGGGAACACATAGAGCTTAGGCAATTGAAAGGTATATTGGAGCTCCAAAAACTACAGCCATTTAACAACAGCATCCAGGTCTCTAAATGTTCTTGACTTTAAAGCTTGAATTAAACTGAGTTTGTTTTGTGTTTGTCACTTTGAGATTTAACTACTGATAAAACCTGCTATGTTTCACTCAGCTGTTGCTGGTGAATACATCAGATAGAATGATACTACCTCATTCATTGAATATTTACTTCTGTTCTTGTTGAATAAGGTAATTTCTTGCAATAACTACCGTTTATTTATGAACACAACTAGATATTGCAGGCCAAAGATACTGGTGGAATTCCCAGATGCACTGAATTGAATTATCTACTTCCAGAACTCAGATCTATTAATGACATTTACACGATCATTTAATAATATAAAATCATATTGCTACTTCAGGTGCACAAAGTAAAAATTGCTAGAAAGCTGTTGGTCCAATGGAATCTTGGCCAACAGCCTTCTGGTAAGAGAAAGTAAGGTATACTGATAGTTCTCAAAAAATGATTTTCTCAATTTCCTTCTTTAAGATAGCAAACAATCTTGAGATTCATAAGGCATTTTCTTTGCATTACATACATCAAATAAAAGCATACAGAATTATCAAAGGAGTTTTTCCCACTTCTTGATTCTAAAACTCAAAAGATCTGCCATTGAGGCCCATGTATGCACCATTTGTTTTTTACAGTACCAATACTCTTCAAAATTTTTTACCAAATGTATATCCTTTCTTCTTCTTACACTATGGCAGGCTCTATCCACTATATAAAGGTAAACAGGTCAGTCACAAAAGGTATGAATAAACAAAAACACTGCACAGAAACACAAAGGAAAGACTTTAGATAAAAATTCATTGCTGCCAAAAAGTACATTATAGGATTAGACAAACTAAGCTGGAGGGGAGAAATCAGAGCAGGAAACATTCTTAGCATCCTGGCCAAAGGATGAGTTAAAGAAAAGTCAGAGGACTGAAAATGTAATATCATTGGAATAGGAAACTCCCAGGTGAGAAAACTCCTTCTACTAGTGCAACTTGGCCTCTCCTGGGCAAGTCAGAGTGTCAAAAAGGTACCTGAGATGTTAAAAGAGTTGCTCAAAACCAGAATGTGTTAGGGATATGTCTTGAACTTATATATTCCCAACATTACAGATGGCTGTCTATCATCCAAGCGACCCTGAAAATCAATTTGCATGCACAAAACTTTTACAATTACAGTTATTTCTAAAACTATGCAAAACATCAATGCTGGTTACCTATTGATTATGTGAGCTATACTTAAACATATAAACAATGAAACTGACATTAATGTTGTAGTTAAACACAAACTATTAATTGCTTAAAGGAAAAAAAAAAGCATCAGCTGATTTTCTTCATCATTGGTTTTTCATCAGTCATGTGTTTTAAAATTCAGGGATAGTCTGCATGGGGGACCTTTGATACCTTATATGACTCTTTAAATGGTACTGAAACTATTCTTTCATTTCTTAGCATAGGGCCTGGAGCATAGTAGATACTCAATAAATGCTGGCAAACAGACTAGCTGACTTTCATAGTAGTCACATAAATAATAGCACATCTTCCTGGCCTAAACAAATAATTGCCTTGTGATAACTAATGAAAACTAAACATCCTATAGAAAACAAATAAATATTTGAATAAATCTCACATTACTGTCAAATGTACCCCCATTTCTCATATCTCTCATCACTATCCCTGTACCCAATCTGTTGCAAAGACCAGTTGTTTTCACCTTTGATTTTACCTCTTCAATACTCCCTCTTCTTTCCCCTGATATCATCGCCACTATGGTGTAACCCTTAATACCTCACTTCTGGACTATTGCAATAATCAGCTGGTGGGTCTGCCTGCCCCAAGTCTTTCCTTGTTGCAATTCATTTTCCATTCAGCTCCAAAATGACTTTTCCTTAAACACAGGTACAAACTTGTCATCCCCATATTCAACAAACTCTAAGGGCTTCCTATTACATCTAGGGTCAAATATGAGATCTACTTTGCATTCAAAGTCAGAATTCTCAAACCTCATAATCTCCCTCCATCCCCACTCCCAGTCATGTTCTCTTTAATCTAGTGACCCTGATCTCTTAGTTATTACTCACATAAGATATTCTATCTTTCAGCTCCAATATTTTTTCTGTCTTCATGAACATACCCCTGCCTGAAATGCTTTTATTTACCTCTACCTACTGGCTTCCCTGAATTCCTTCAAGTCCCAACTAAAATCCTGCCTTCAATAGGAAGCCTTTCCAAATCCTACTTAATTCTAGTTCCATCCCTCTATTAATTATTTCCTATCTAGCTTGTCTGTACATATTTGTTTGCTTGCGGTTTTCCCCATTAAATTGTGAGCTCCTTGTGGATAGGGACTGACTTTTTCCTTTTTCGGTATTCCCTATGCTTAGCTCATTCCTTGGAACACAATAAGTGATTAATAAATATATGACTGAGTGAATACAGGTATCTTAGTCATCAACCAAAATATAGAGAATGAATCAGAAGAAACAAAACTGCCTAAATTAGTGAATATGTCAATAAGGTTGATCAGTAAGAGAAGCATCCATACTGATTTGTACACAAATGTTTGATACCAACAATACTGCCCACAGTCACATACACATCAGAATGTGAGTCCATGATAATTAAGATAGAATGTTATCATCACCTACTATGCAACAGAAAGAAAATATATAAAGGATTTGGGGGAGTAGGAGCAGAGAACATTGATCCCTTTCTGAGCCACTACTTGACAAAAGAGGAATCCTGCAGAAGGTTAGAGATGGAAAATGTATTTGGGGTAGTATATATATCATGTAAAAAGGCACTGGGCAAATCATATACTAAAGATGAAAAACAATAGATGGCTTGTCTAAATAACAAATTGGATCCCATAAGATCGTAAATGGGCAATAGGGAGGATAAAAATTCTGTGGGACCAGATTTATTTGAGCAAAGATAAAAAAAGTAGCATGGAAATGAGTACTAGATTTGCAGTCAGAAGATTTAGATTTAATTCCTTGGTCTAACACTAGCCATGTCATGCTGAGCTAGTCCCTCCTTGAATTCTTTTTTATCTTCTATAAAATTAGTGTGATTGTACAAATGGTACCATGGACAAAGCACTGGGCCTGGAGTGAGGAAGACCTGAATTCAAATCTAGAATTAGATACTTTAAAAGTTCCATGACAATGGGCAAATTATTTAACTTCTGTCTGTCTCAGTATCTTCAGTTATAAAACAGCGATAATAGTAGCACCTATCTCCTAAAGCGCTTGTGAAAATTAAATGGGATAATATTTTTAGAGTGCTTATCATAGTGCCTAGCTTATAGTAGATATTTAATAAATGCTTATTCCCCTTTCCTCCCCAATATGTACTTGAAAGCATTATTGTAAGAAAAGGTAGTAAAATAATAAAAGTGTGTATGTATGTTTATAGATAGAGACATAGAGATATAAATATAAAAGTATCTTCACATATATGTGTATACATATATACGATATGTATATATAAATGTTATAAATCTTCATATATATATATGTATATATGTTACCTTAATGTAAATTATTGATTCTGAAGTATAGTAGCTCCATACTTGTATTATGATAAATGATGACAGATTCATATGTACATTAAATAGAATACTGACATTAGTTTGAATCTGATCGAAAGCCATAATCTTCCTCTTCATTCTAATGAGTAGCTTATTTTGCGATGAAAGTGAGTTAGGTAACTTTTTGAAAAACACTGAAAGATAGTGGATACCACAAAATTGAGAACTTAGTTATCTTTCCCTTTAAAAATTATTCTTTTGGGAAGATTAATCCATGTTCTCAATTTCAGTATGGAAAATTGAATAATGTCTTTTCTTAATCAACATCAACACAAAAGAAAGTAAATATTCTTTCTTATTAGACTGTCATCGACTCCTCTGTAATATCTTAGAAAATTTACTTTAAAAATGACTTGTGATTATATAAAAGAAAAAAATCAGAATACCAAGCTTTAAGCACTGAAAATACAGCTTCCTTGGTTCAAATTGCTTTGAAAAAAAAGACTGCTGTTATTAAAGGAAATATACTGTAAATGGTCCTTCTGAGACTTAAAGTTCTGAAACAATTTTTGTGCCTTTCAGTCCTAAGTATATTCATACTATGATTCCCTAGTGCCCTTTCTATTTCTTTTTTGCCCTTTCTCATCATTGGCACTAATTTTTATGCTTTCTTTGTATTGTTCTATTATTCATTGATGGTTTGGTCTAATTCATTGCTCTTTCAAGGAAAACCTTTCAGATAAAACACATTAGAAAGTCATGTTAGGGAAAACTGGAAAGCCAAATAAAATCAAGTACTGGCATTTAAAAAGCAGCCTCTTTAAGAAACATTGCTGAGATGGTTGGAAAATAATGATATAGACTTACCTGACCTCGTTGGAATTTTATTGGCTTATCTGATTTGTGGAGAAGTCTTATGCCAGAGTCACCTCTTTCTCCATATAGACACAGGTAAATTGAAGATGTGGTGTCTGCTTCTTTCAACTGGCCCGTGTAGACATTAACATCATATTTTACTACTATTAATTCAAAATAGAGAAAAGACAAAAATGATTTGCTAGTAATTCATACAAGTTAGAGAGAATTAATTAGAGACTCACTCTATATTCTCAGACTTCTATATATTGTGTATACAGATTCCTCATTTGGAGTTCCCTTATCTTCATAGTCTGCCTGAATTAAAATTAACTTTAAAATATATGTAGAAAGAACTTTCTTTATAAATATCTGTATATTTATTAATGTTATTTGTCCCTTTTTTTCAAGAGGACCAATGACATCACAGGTGATATTTTAACTTGTACATGAATTAGAATTGAGGTAGATTTACACAAAATCATCAGCTTCACCTCTCTTCCAGATCATTAAAGTGCAGTGATAAAAGAAAAGTCAAGATGGTCTGGGATACTTTGGATGATCTTGATATCTTTGATGTCTGACCAAGCTCTTAGAGCTTCACAGTGCTTACTTCAGCTGCCTTCATGGCTGTTGGAACAAATTGTTTTCTTGGGCTCGTTCCTTCAGGAGAAGTCTTCACATGCTTGGAGTAGACATACCTCTAATTTACCAATGGTTTTGAGATCTGTCTGTTATACTCAACTTCATTTTAATCCATATGCCAATTTTTTTTTTACCACAGTATAGGCACTGTGCATGCTAGTTTCTTGGAGCCACAAGTGAGAGATGGATGGCAGATAGACACCAAATGTAGATGAGCAGCTCTGAAAATGGCATGTCAATCCCTCTCACCAGAGGTCCTATTTTATCTTTAACACCCTCTACACCCCATTGATTAATTGATCAATATACAGGGAAATAAAAGTTCTGAATCATTAACCTAATTCATACATTAGACATTTTAACATGAGAAAAAATGCCCAATGGGTTTACATCTTAAAATTAGAATTAATAAATTAAATAATTAATGATAGATTACATTCTATTTTTATGGTCTTCTAAAACACTACTATATGAACAGTTTAAAGTTTACAATCATTTGAGTTATAATGATATTTGAGTGTATAATGAGTTGGGGTAACCTAAAGGCATGTTGACCCTCTTGTGGTATGAAAATTAATGCTATAACTGGAACCATTATAGCCTCAACCTCCATCTTCACCATTGCTACCAATAGATAAGAAAAGGTTCAACACTCAGGAATTCTAATTATCTCTGGTTCTACAAGGACCAGTGCTCAGTCACAATCTGAGGAAAACATCTCTCACTGTATACAACTTTTGACTTGAGATAAAAATAACTGCCTTCCTCAAAACAACTAATACCATGTAATTAAATATTTCAGAAATAAATAAAATAGCTATAAAACACTGAAAATGTTGAAGTTTAATAACACACTTGGAAAAATTGCTTTTCCATCTTCTTCTACGGGTAGCTCACAGACAATATCTCCATCTCCTTGGATTCTAGATAAACATCTGTTTGCCACAAAGTTTAGGGTCTTCCTGCTCTTTAAATGCAGCATTGTCACCTGAAATTAAAAGCAAAACAAAGAAAAAATAAAAGTTTAGTATCTTTCCTAAGATTTTTTTCTAGAACTAAGCACTAGCATTATACAACTATGCATTTTTTAGTAAATGTTCAAGTGTAATACTGCCCTATGATGACCTAAGATAGCTTTTAGCTAGTGGGGGAGGATCCTATAGACATCAAGGACTACAAGAAGACAATCTCTTTGGGTCCAAAAGAGGACACTTGGACTCTGTTCACATATATGAACATGAATTATTCTAAACTTAACCACCTGAATTTCCTTCCCTCCATCACAAACATTTCCATATTATCACAAAAAAGAAAAAGAAGAAAAAAGATTCTGTAATTGTAAATCTTATTTCATAACATTTGGGTATTTTAAAAATATATAATAAATTCAAAACATTATTTTCAAAACTGTCCTGTTTATCGATTCATTTTTCTGAACTTCTATTTTCTCTCTGAACATTGTAAAGTATTTCAAGGGCCCTCTTTTTCACGCATAATTATTGTTAACCTTAACCCTCATTAACTGAGAAGAATAATTTGAAAATACATTTGTAAACAAATAAACATAATCAGGCAAACTGTATCTCCATAGTGACTGTCCAAAAAAACTGTATCTATTTCTTTCTGTGCCACATATTAATCATTTGTGTGTCAGAAAATGGTAATGCTCTTCATTGTAGATCCTAAGGAAAAATGGTTAACCACCAAACTGGATATCAAAGTTGTTTTACTCTATATTGCCATTAACTTTGTCTAAATTGTTCCTTTGGCATTGCTCACTTCATGCAACCGAGGGTTCTTAGAATTATATTTTGTCATTTTTTATGACTCAATAATATTATATTCCATTCACATATCACAATTTCATCTGTTAATTATCTAAGAGATCACCTGAGACAGTATCTTAAATTCTAGGTTGCTTTTTTTTTCTTTCCTTTTTCACTTTCCATCTTCAACATCAGGCATTTTGTTTGGCAGTTTGAAATATTTCCACACAAAACTCCTGTGTGTGTGTGTGTGTGTGTGTGTGTGTGTGTGTGTGTGTGTGTGATCTCCCCAGGCTGCACTCTTAATGCTCTAGGAGCATTTTACAATACTCCTTCTCAAGGAAACTTCATCTCTTCCCTACTTCTTTTCACTTAGCTTCTTGAGAGCAAGAACTGTATTTCTGCTTATTCTTGTATTCCCACCATTTAGCACAATACATGGCACATGATAGGTGTTTAATAAATGCTTGTTGACTTGACTTACCTTCAATTCTCTTTCCATTTGAGATAAGAGGTTAATTCAAGGGGTATGTTGCAGCTAGCTCTGAATGAGTTGGAAGAACTGATTGTTCAATTTTCAAGGTGAGCATTTAACTTAGAAATGGGTAAATCCTACAAAGTAGGACTTGTCATTATTTTTTTGATTGTCTAGACTTAAGAAAATAGTAGAGAATATGTTAACACCTCATATTAAACTTTAAAAAGTTTTTTGAATGCATTTTAATGGCAATCCACTTATTAACATACCTTTGCAAATCTAATTATTATCAATATCAATCAATCAATCAATCAAAATAACAATTTCTTGAATCCCTACTTTCATGCTTATATAGTCTTCTCACAGACTTTACTTATGAGAAATAGCAAGCTTCACCCCTTCTTCTTTCTGTACATGTGTATTTCTCTTTTTACCCTTTCCTCTCCCCTCTTCAAACTCTCAGAAGAGAACCAATCCACCCCCAAGATTTTCAGGATTTTTTTCTTATTTAATTTCATCAAGACCCTTTGAAAACCAAAAGGTTCTGAAAAAATGATGTTTCCACTCCCCTTTCATAATATTAACATTTCAGGAAACAGTGCTTTTCAATTACACAAATAAAATTATTTTTCTAGATTTCCTTGGAATCTTATATTTGAATTTCAAAGTTCCTACCCAATTCTGGTCATTAGAGATGC
The DNA here is from genome assembly GCA_023553655.1 of Myrmecobius fasciatus. Lineage (NCBI taxonomy): Eukaryota > Metazoa > Chordata > Mammalia > Dasyuromorphia > Myrmecobiidae > Myrmecobius > Myrmecobius fasciatus. The sequence goes on from JAJPUD010003482.1 coordinate 27,546, forward strand.
TTGAAAGCCCTTTAAAAGGTCTCTTGAGTGTTTTTTCATACTTTCAGATTAGATTACACTTTGAAAATTATTATACTCATTTGCCTTTTGGAATATTGTTTTTTTTAATTAAAATTTTTTATTTGTATAACATATGTATGGATAGTTCCTCAGCATTGATCTTTACAAAGCTTTCCATTACAAATTTTACCCCCAGTCCTCTCCCCTCCCCTAGATGGCAGGAAGTCCACTACATGTTAATAATGTTGAAATATTTGACAAGTTGTGCAAGAAAAATCCTATCTACAAGAAAAAAAAAAGAAAATCAGAGAAAGGAAACAAAATGCAAGCAAACATCAATAGAGAGCAAGAAAATGTTACTTTGTGGTCCATATTTTATATCCCTCTTTCTGGGTGTATATGGTTTTCTTCACTGAACAATTGGAACTGGTTTGAGACGATTCTTTGTTGCAGAGAGCCATGTCCATCAGAATTGATCATCATGTAATACTGTTGTTGCTGTGTATGATGATCTCCTGGTTCTGCTCATTTCACTCAGCATCAGTTCATGCAAGTCTCTCCAGGCCTCTCTGAAATCGTCCTGCTGGTCGTTTCTTACAGAGAAATAATATTCCATAACATTCATATACCATAATTTATTCAGCCACTCTCCAATTGAAGGGGATCCATTTAGTTTTCAGTTTCTAGCCACTACAAAAAGGGCTGCCACAAACATTCTTGCACATGTGGGTCCCTTTCCCTCCTCTAAGATCTCTTTGGGATATAGGCCCAACAGAAACACTGCTGGGTCAAAGGGTATGCACAGTTTGATAACTTTTTGACCATAGCTCCAAATTGCTCTCCAGAATGGTTGGATCCTTTCACAGTTCCACCAACAATGTATTAGTGTCCCAGCTTTCCCACATCCTCTCCAGCATTCATTGTTATCTTTTCCTGTCATGTTAGCCAATCTGACAGGTGTGTAGTGGTACCTCAGAGTTGTCTTAATTTGCATTTCTCTGATCAATAGTGATTTGGAGCAACTTTTCATATGACTAGAGATGGTTTTAATTTCATCATCTGAAAATTGTCTGTTCATATCCCTTGACCACTTATCTATTGAAGAGTGGTTTGAATTCTTATAAATATGAGACAATTCTCTATATATTTTAGAAATGAGGCCTTTATCAGAACCATTAAATGTAAAGATGATTTCCCAATTTGATGCTTCCCTCCTAATCTTGTCTGCATTAGTTTTATTTGTACAGAAACTTTTTAACTTAATATAATCAAAATTATCTATCTGGTGTTCAATTAAGAATTCCAGATCTTCTTTGGACAAAAATTTATTCCATCTCCACAGGTCTGAGAGGTAAACTATACTATGTTCCTCTAATTTGCTTACAATATCACTCTTTATATCTAGATCATGAACCCATTTAGATCTTATCTTGGTATGTGGTGTTAGGTGTGGGTCAAGCCCTAATTTATTCCACTTTAGTTTCCAATTTTCCCCAGCAGTTTTTGCCGAATAGTGAGTACTTATCCCAAAAGCTGGGGTCTTTGGGTTTGTCAAACACTAAATTGTTAAAGTTATTGCCTAGATTGTCCTGATATCCTATCCTATGCCACTGATTGACTGCTCTATTTGTTAGCCAGTACCAAATGGCTTTGATGACCGCTGCTTTATAATATAGTTTTAAATCTGGTACAGCAAGGCCACCTTCATCTGCCTTTTTTTTCATTAATTCCCTTGAAATTTTTGACCTTTTGTTCTTCAAAATGAACTTTGCTACTATTTTTTCTAGATCTGTAAAATAATTTCTTGGGAGTTTGATTGGTATGACACTAAATAATTAAATTAGTTTGGGTAGTAGTCATTTCTATTATACTCGCTTGGCCTACCCAGGAGCACTTAATGTTTTTCCAATTGATTAGGTCTGATCTTATTTGTGTGGAAAGTGTTTTGTAGTTTAGTTTGTATAGTTTCTGACTTTTCCTTGGCAGATAGATTCCCAAATATTTTATACTATCATCCGTTATTTGGAAAGGAATTTCTTTTTGTATCTCTTGCTGCGGAATTTTGTTGTTAATATATAAAAATGCTGATGATTTATATGGATTTATTTTGAATCCTGCAACTTTGCTAAAGTTGTGAATTGTTTCTAGTAGTTTTTTAGTTGAATCTCTAGGGTTCTCTAAGTAGACCATCATATCTGCAAAGAGTGATAATTTGGTTTCCTCATTACGTACTCTAATTCCTTTTATCTCTTTTTCTTCTCTTATTGCCAAAGCTAACTTTTCTAATACAATATTAAATATTAATGGTGACAGTGGGCAGCCTTGTTTCACTCCTGATCTTATTGGAAATGGTTTTAGTTTGTCTCCATTACATATGATGCTTGCTGATGGTTTTAAGTAGATGCTACTGATCATTTTAAAGAAAAGCCCATTTATTCCTATACTCTCTAGTGTTTTTAATAGGAATGGGTGTTGGATTTTATCGAATGCTTTTTCTGCATCTATTGAGATAATCATATGGTTTTTGTTAGTTTGGTTATTAATATAATTAATTATGCTGATAGTTTTCCTAATATTGAACCAGCCCTGCATCCCTGGGATAAATCCTACTTGGTCATAGTGTACTATCCTGGGGATGACTTTCTGTAATCTCATTGCTAATATCTTATTTAAAATTTTTGCATCAATATTCATTAGGGAAATTGGTCAATAGTTTTCTTTCTCTGTTTTCACCCTACCTGGTTTAGCTATCAGCACCATATCGGTCTCATAGAAGAAATTTGGTAGTATACCTTCTGTCCCTATTTTCTCAAATAGTTTGTAGAGTATTAAAATTAATTGTTCTTTGAATGTTTGGTAGAATTCACATGTAAATCCATCTGGCCCTGGAGATTTTTTCTTAGGGAGTTGGTTAATAGATTGTTCTAATTCTTTTTCTAATATGGGGCTATTTAAATAATTTATTTCCTCATCTGTTAACTTGGGCAATG
>JAJPUD010003482.1:30935-60408 GCA_023553655.1 Myrmecobius fasciatus
GTGTAGTATTGGAATTAATTGTTCTTTAAATGTTTGGTAGAATTCACATGTAAATCCATCTGGCCCTGGAGATTTTTTCTTAGGGAGTTGGTTAATGGCTTGTTCTATTTCTTTTTCTAACATGGGACTATTTAAATAATTTATATCCTCTTCTGTTAACCTCGGCAATCTATATTTTTGTAGATATTCCTCCATTTCATTCAGATTTTCAAACTTACTGGCATAAAGTTGGGCAAAGTAACTCCTAATTATTGCTTTAATTTCCTCTTCATTGGAGGAAAGTTCTCCCTTATCATTCTTGAGACTAACAATTTGATTTTCCTCTTTCCTTTTTCTTATCAAATTAACTAAAGGCTTATCTATTTTGTTAGTTTTTTTCATAGAACCAACTCTTAGTTTTATTTATTAACTCAATAGTTTTCTTATTTTCGATTTTATTAATTTCTCCTTTTACTTTTAGAATTTCCAATTTGGTATTTAATTGAGGGTTTTTAATTTGTTCTTTTTCTAGTTTTTTTTAATAATAAGCCCAATTCATTGATCTTTTCTTTCTCTATTTTATGCAAGTAAGCATCTAGAGATATAAAATTGCCCCTTATAACAGCTTTGGCCGTATCCCACAAATTTTGCTATGTTGTTTCATTATTGTCATTCTCCTGGATGAAATTATTGATTGTGTCTATGATTTGCTCTTTCACCCACTCATTCTTCAGGATTAGATTATTTAATTTCCAATTAACTTTTGGTGTATCTTCTCCTGGCCTTATATTGCATGTGATTTTTATTGCATCATGATCTGAAAAAGATGCATTTACTATTTCTGCCTTTCTGCATTTGATTTTGAGGTTTTTATGCCCTAACACATGGTCCATTTTTGTATAGGTTCCATGAACTGCTGAGAAAAAAGTAAACTCCCTACTGTCTCCATTCAACTTTCTCCATAGATCTATCATACCTAGCTTTTCTAACAATTGGTTTATCTCCCTAGTTTCTTTCTTGTTAATTTTGTGGTTTGATTTATCTAATTCTGAGAGAGCAAGGTTGAGATCCCCCACTAGTATAGTTTGGCTGTCTATTTCTTCTTGCATCTCTCTTAATTTCTCCCCTAGGAATTTGTATGCTATTGCACTTGGTGCATATATATTTAGTATTGATATTGCTACATTATCTATGGTACCCTTTAATAAAATATAGTTTCCTTCCTTATCTCTTTTGATTAGATCTATCTTGGCTTTTACTTGATCTGAGATAAAGATTGCTACCCCTGCTTTTTTTTGTTCATCTGAAACATAATAGGTTCTGCTCCAGCCTTTTACCTTCATCCTATATGTGTCACTATGTTTTAGATGTGTTTCTTGTAGACAACATATTGTGGGATTCTAGTTTTTAATCCAGTCTGCTATCTGCTTCTGCTTTATGGGAGAGTTCATCCCATTCACATTCACAGTTAGAATAACTAATTCTTTATTTCCTGCCATCTTATTTACCCAAGTTATGTTTTTCCCTTTCCTTTCCCCTTTCTCCCTTCCCCCCTCCTCAGTATTTTGCTTTTTATGACCCCCTCCCCCAATCAATCCTTCACCCTTTAGATCCCCTCCCCCTTTTTTTACTCCTTTCCCCTGATTCTTCTATTTTCCCTTCTATTAGTTTATCCCTTTCTTTTCCTCCTTTCCCTCCCACTTCCCTCTAGCAACAGACAAGTTTCTCTGTGAAATCAAATGTCTGATATATACTTTTAGAGCCCAAACTGATGAGAGTAAGATTTACACAATGCTCATCACCCTCCCCTCTTCTCTCAATTATATTAGGTTTTCTTTGCCTCTTCAAGAGATTTTGCCTTGTTTTTACCTCCTTTTCTTTTAGATCTTATTTTACCACTTTTTCCCTCTTTTCCCCAATATGACAACCTTGCCCCCTCTAGTTTTCTTTTTCATATTATCAAAGTAATATCTAGTTAATTATACCCCCAAACCTTAAGTATCCCCATAGTAGAAATAAAGTTCTCAAGAGTCCTTTCCTTTTTACCTTTTTATGCTTCTCTTGAGTTCTGTGTTTGGAGGTAGAATTTTTTGTTCAGTTCTGGTCTTTTCATGAGAAATAGGTGAAATTCACCTATATCATTAAATGACCATCTTCTTCCCTGGAGGATAATGCTCATTCTAGCTGGATAGGTTATTCTTGGCTGTAATCCAAGTTCCTTTGCCCTTCGGAATATCTGGTTCCAGGCCCTTCGATCCTTCAATGTGGAGGCTGACAGATCATGTGTAATTCTAATTATTGATCCTTGATATTTGAATTGTTTCTTTCTAGCTGCTAGCAAAATCTTTTCCTTGGTGCTGTAGTCCTGACATTTAGCCATGATATTCCTTGGGGTTTTAATTTTGGGGTCTCTTTCAGGAGGTGATCGGTGAATTCTTTCAATGGTGATTTCGCCTTCTGATTCTACAACCTCAGGGCAGTTTTCTTTCAGGATTTCCTGGAAGATAGTGTTTAGATTCTTTTTTTCATCATGGCTTTCAGGAAGCCCAATAATCCTTAGGTTGTCTCTCCTAGATCTATTTTCCAAGTCAGATGTTTTTCCTAGGAGATATTTCATATTTTCTTCAATTTTTTCATTTTTTGTTTTTGTTTGACTGATCTTGAAGTCTTATTGAGTCATTCACTTGCATTTGTTCAATTCTTATTTTTAAAGTGTTGTTTTCTTCAGTTACTTTTTTTAGCTCCTTTTGTAACTGGCCAATTGAATTTTTTTTTGTTCATTGCACTCTTTTTCCACTTCATTAATTTTATTTTTCAGTGCTTTATTTTCTATTTCCAATACACCAATTTTGTTTTTCAACAAATTGGTGTCTTTTTCATATCTCTTTTGCAGGGCATTATATCCTTCTTGCAAGATATTGTATCCTTCTTGCACTGATTTCAGTTTATTTTCCCATTTATCCTCCAGCTCTCTTTTGAGATTCTTTATGCAATTTTCCAGAAAGGCTTTTGAAAAGGGGACCATTGATGGTCCTTGGAAGGAAGCTCTGGAGTTTTGTCTAAAGGAACCTCAGGATCTGGGGGTCTGCCCTTCTTTCTCTTGATAGAAGCTGTCTATGGTGAGAGCTCTCTTTTGCTTCTTCATTTTTTTAGACACTGTGGGGGTCTGTTTAAGGCTAGAGAAGCCTTGGCTGTGTACTTTGCCTTGAGGCAATTCCGCTAATTAACTTAAGGTGCTGGGCCGGTGGGGGCTAGGACTAAGTCTGAATTACTCCTTAAGCAAGGCAAGTCTGCCAGAACACCTGCCCACAATCAGGGCAGAGTGTCGGGGGTGCCTCAGATAAACTCCAGGTGTTTGGAGTTTGGAGTTTGGAGTTTCTGCCACACTGAGCTGAGTCCCACCCTCACTTTTGGGTTGCACCCAGTAAACTGTTTTCCCCTCTGCCCAAGTTAAACAGACCTGATATGAAGTTCTTCAGAGGTAATTCCAAATATTTCTGGATTTGTTGACTTGAAGATCAGTTTAGAGGCTTATTTTATTGTTGATTTGAGAGAAGATCGGAGGAGGACAGAGAGAGTCACGTTTTCACTCTGCCATCTTGGCTCTGCCCCCACTTTTGGAAGATTGTAATACAAGATCTCTTCTCATTTACACTATGAACTGCCAAGTCTATGGTGATTCTGACTGTGATTCCTTGTTCCATGAACTGTTTCTTCTGTATTCTTGAAGTCCTTATTTTTCTGTGCTATGAGAGCTCTGGACTTTGGCTATGACATCCTAGAGACATTTCTTTGTGGGGTTTTTTTCAAGTGATGGGTGAATTTTTTCCATGTTCACTTTGCCCTCTAATTCAAATAGAACTGACCAGTTTTAATTTAAGATTTCTTGAGATACAGTATTTAGGCTTTAAAAAATCCTGTGGTTTTCAGAGAATCCAGTAATTCTTCAAATATCTCTCCTTGACCTGTTTTCTAGGGGAGTTGTTTATTACATTTGATATTTTATATTTTCTTCTTTATTTTTTTAATTTTGACTTTGTTCTAATAATTCTTGCTGTCTTATTGAGTCATCAGCTTATTCTGGAGAAACCTTAGATTTAATATAGTTTTACATGCTAGTTATTAGATATTTTATTTGATTTAGTCATCTCTGCAGCTTTAGATCCTGAACAGTGGCTTTGCACCATGGCCAGGATCTACCTAGTGCTATTGTTGGATTGATTTCAACCTGAAATTTCTAATTCCTACAATAATCTTCAACTCACCCTGGATTTTTGAGATTCAAAGAAATAGCTCTTCAGAGGCCTCTTAAGTTTCTCAAGACAGAATTAAGAATCCTCTTAATCCCAGATCCTGAAGTAAATCATTGCCATACTGTGCTACCACTATACACAGAGACTACCAGAACTTCCAATGGCCCCACCTTGGAGCCTTCTTACACACTAGGGCTTTCTTGAGTAGGCCCTTACTCTTGCTGACTTTGGACACAAAGTTCTGTAAGCTACATGTGTCTGTGAAAGTCTCTGGTCAAGGATACTAACTTGTGCTAACAAGCAAGCTTCATTCCCTACTGGCACAGGCTTCTTCTGGTTAACATAATGCATAGTCTTGGTGTGGAAGAAATCATTAACTTTAATTTCTCATCAGATTTCTTGACCATTCTTCAGTCTAGTGCAAACTTCAGAGTTTTGCTTCTACTGGGATGCTTCCTCTTTAGACAGACACCATCATCATGATCATCATGGCTTACATTTATATAATACTATAGTATCAACCAATGTACCTTAGCATGTTTTATAATTATTATATAATACATTTATGTTATATTAAAATACAATAAAAATCTTAAAATTATTCACATTTTATTCTCACTGCAGTCTTGTAAAGTAGGAAGTAGGTGCTATTATTTTTTTCATTTTACAGAGGAAATTGCCCAGAGTCACACAGTCAAATTAAGTTCTTAGCTCTCTATCCACAGTAGCCCTGGTTCCATTTTGGCCAGAAATACCTCCTAAAGAATTTCAATTCACGGTGCTTTTTTAGATATTGGCATTCGCTAGGCTAAAACTCCACATAGTACCAAGCTTTGCCATCTAATATACCATGATATTGTGCTAAGCCACTAAATGTTTTCTCTTTTAGGTATTCCATTAGATGAGTTCCTTGAGATCAGGGTTTAACCTTTGCTTCTTTTTGTATTCCCAGCACTGAGTATAGTGTGCTGCACAAAGTATGAGCTTAATAAATGTTTGATAACTAATATGCAGGTAGTAAAATAGGTGATATCACCATATCTCGTCACTGGCCCATGACAGTCTTTGCATGAACTGGGTAAATAATTATGCACAATGTGAAAAGATTAGCAGGGTTGCCAAATGAGTAGAGAGGTGTGAGAGCCAGAAACACCTGAGTTTAGTTCCACTTCTGGTCTATACTATCTGTGTGACCTTAGGAAAGTCACTAAAGCCTTCAGACTTTTAAGGCAACTCTAAGATTATAAACTGCAGAAAAGAAAGTTCTGACCAGCTTTGACAGAGTAAGTTCATCACCAGTAGTCTTTTTTGTTAATGAAATAAATCAGAGATCAGTCCTTATCTTTATATGTACATTTATATTTAATTATATATATATATATATATGCATACACATATAAAATCATAGCTCTTTGATGTACATCCTCCCCTGAAGACAGCCCAGTGTCTCCTCATAGTACAGAGGTAACCAGGAGTTCTCAAAAATTATGTTGGAGTATAAGTTCTGGTACATCCTACCAAACCAAGAAGGGGTTGAAAACAACCTTGATGACTGACTCCATTTCTATTATCTAGGGACCAGCAGAAGTAGGCTTTGATTGGTTCACCAAATATGCATTTTAATGGACAAATCAACTAATGAAAACACTGAGTGGGGGGATGGGAAAGTAGCGACCCTTCTTGATAGAGGGAGGTACAGAGGGAGGAAATTGTGTATCCTTGCAACTATAGGCAGCATGAAGCATTGGCTTTGAAGAGTCAGAGGACTTAACTTCAAATCTCAACTTGGTTACATACTATAATATGTATCACCCTAAAGTCCCTTAATTTCTTTGGGCATCATTATGCTCTCTAATGAAAGAAATGAAATAGTTAGGACTAGATAATTTCTGAAGTCCCTTTCTGTCTTAAGCCTAGGACATTGTGATCTTATTGTAAAAAATATGTTCCATTATGCAAAAATTCACCATAATGATGTTAGAAAAGTAAGGAGCAAATGGGATGTATGAACTCAAAAGATTTCTTTTAATTGAATCCTCTAGGAACATATGCACCATTGCTGCAACAAGATACTATTATCCAAAAAAAAAAATTGGAAGAGTGAGGGCTCTGTGCAAAAGATTAGGGAAAGCCTCTATTAACCAAGGAAGGTGTACATATCACATTATCTCTTCTCACTTGTTAATATCATTAGATAGAATTGGCTAGAAATTTTGACATGTAATTATGATGAGCAATTATGGGAAATTATTATTTTCTTTAGAGAAATTCATTTAATAACAACTTTGGGGGAAAACATTTATTAAAACAAAGTAAGGTTGAAAAAACCATTTGCCTTTTTAAAGTCAAGATCTGGATTATTTTTGCCTTATATAAGAAAACATTAAAAAGACTTCCCCTAAAATTTCTTGGGTTGGATATTTCATTAATTGAAAATACTGAAATAGTTTTATACTAACAACAATAACAAATGTCTGGTATTTATCCAGCATTTTTACTCTGAATGTTGTTTGCAAGTGTGCTGTCTCATCACAATCTCTTCTATCATCAAAATTATGTGGATGAGAAGTCCAAGCAAGAAACAGTTATTCAGGGTCACATAGCCCAATGTTAAGGAAACAAAAATCTTAGGTAACCAAACATTTTTGAAATGTTCTATGTATTCAGAGGACTAGACAAGACCTTGTTGATTGATACAAAAAAGAAGACAAATTAGCTGCCCTTGAGGCATTTATGGTCTATTTGGGAAATGGGAACAAATATGATCACAATACAAGACCAATTATAAAACAGCATGACAGTGGATACAAATTAATATGATATAATTTAATGATCAATGTAGGAGTTTTCCATTTCAACTGAACACTCATTTAAAAGTTTACTCTAAGTAGCTCACCATGCTAGCTGCTGAAGATAGAAAAATAGACTTAACATAGACTCAGTCTCAAGATGCTTAAAATCCAATAGGGAAGAATTATACTTAAGTGATGATTCCACAAATGTAAATATAATTATAATAATAGCTAAGAGTTAGAGAACATTTACTATGTGCCAGTCATTATGCTAAGCATGTTGCAATTATTATCTCATTTTGTCCTCACAACATTCCTAGGAGGTAGGTGCTATTATCATACCAATTTTACAGATGAGGAAGCAGAGGAACAGAGAGTAAGTGATTTGCTAGAGTCACACAGCTAGTAAGTATCTGATGCTGAATCTTCTTGACTCCAGATTCAACATTCTATCCACTATACCACCTTGCTGTCTTATATTGTCCCTATAAATGCAAATCATTTGTCTCCATCAATATCTGAGGGAGATGCTATCAAGCTGATAGGCTTGGTGTTTTCCCACTTGCTACTTTTATCACTCCCTTAAGGTGCCTTGATGTTTCAGCCAGATTAGCAGTTGGTGATGGTGACCAAGAGGCTCTATCTATCTAAATGATAACTGTAAAGGTTGAATTGAGAGAAGGATTTGGGGTGTGAAGGGTACTGCTCCTGCCAAAATTCTTGTATCTATATGCCTTTTGGAACACTAAACTCAGCAAAAACTATTCCTTTATAGAAAGCTGGACCTGGACTTTACAACTCATGGTACTTTTTCATTTGTAACTCTTTTTGGTCTAAACTTCATGGAAGTTGCTCCCACAACAAGAACTCTCTAGTATCTTTTCTTCCCACCCCTGCCCTTACAGCTTCCTTTTATATATCATCTTCTCTTATTAGCTCATAAGTAACATGATTGTCTTTCTTTTTCTTATTTGTATTTCTAGGAGTTCTTACAATGCTTGCCACATAGTAGGTGCTTAATATTTTTTCATTGTGATTATAATTTTAATAGTATTTTATTTTTCCAAATACATGCAAAAATAGTTTTCAACATTCACCTTTGAACATTTTTCTCCCTCTTTTACTTCCTCCCTCTTCCCCAAGACAGCAAGCAATCCAATATAGGTTAAGCATATGAAGTTCTTCTAAACATATTTCCATATACATTATGTTGTATAAGAAAAACCTGATCAAAAGGAAGGGGGGGAACACAAGAAAGGAAAAAATAGTGCTTAATATTTATTGAACTGAATTGAATCATTGGTGACAATTGGTCAGAGTGGTGTAAGTGGTGATGAGGAAAGTGGGTCCTTTCTCTACAATTATTTCTCTCTTCATGATGGCTACCTGGTCCATCAGAGTATGAAAAAGCATTGAAAAAATGAAGATGGTTAAACTTGACTAGCTTATGCTGCCTTCTGTATCTCTCTCAGGATATTTCATTTAGGCTGACTTTCCTGCTCTGTGAGTTGGTTGACTGACCCTTTGTCCACAGGAACCATTTACCTGAAAGATGACTGTAAAGGATATCTGGAAGCAGTACTAGGTGCCTGGGTGACTTGCAAAGCATTTAATTAATGCTTGTTTAATTGAATTAAATTCAATACCACTTACTTGACTTCCAGACAGTCAACTTAACTATCCCAGAAATCATGGCCTGGGAGATATAATCCATTCAAATCTGAAATCCCCACCAGAGAGTGAAGTTATATAATTGATGAATCAGTAAAGGCAAACTCATGTATTTAAATTACCCCCAATCATAAGAATACTCTTCCAGATATCTTCTTACTATGTGCTCTCATCTCCTACTTTTTTCCTCTGTGAATTGTAATCGACACTGAAAAGGGCATTTTGGTCATCTTCCTTGTGACTCTATTCGTTATACTTGTTACATCCTAAATGGTCACTACTGTCCAATATTTGTAGGCTCTCTGGACAGACACCCTTTTGTATTTATTTGTATCCCTGCACTTCTTACAGTGTTTGGGAAGTGTATAGTAAATTCATTTTAACATGCAGGTCATTTTTGTAATTTACTACATAATCTATTTAAAACTACCACCAAGTTGTCATTCTACTTAATCCCAAGAGTAAGAACTAGTAACAATGAGAGGAGGTTTCAAAGAGGCAGATCTGAAAAAAACTGTCTAACAATGCTATCTAAAATTGGAATTGGTGCCTTGGGAGGTTGAATTCCCATCAATGAAGATCTTTATGCCATCTTGTTGGATATGTAATAGAAAGGATTCTTGTTCTAGTATGGGTTGCACTAAATGGCCTATGAAGTTTCTTCTAACGCAGAGACTCTATGACTGTGTGATTCACCATTGCCCTTTGTATCTGTCATAATATTGATTTTTTACAGATAGCTATGTTTCATGACTTGTAGTTGTACAGCATAATCTAAGAGAATATGTTTTTTGAAAAGAGCAGTTTCATGTCAGGGAACAACTCAGGACCATTGAAAATATTGCAGTTTCCCAAATTCAATTTAACTTACTCTATTTATCCATTCAATTCTGAACGCATTCATTATTTATCTACAATATCTAACTTTCCAAGATATAAGTACTGACACAGCAACAGGGGATTGCATGTTATACTATGGATAACAATCATTCTTTATCCTTTTATTTTCCTGTGTCAATTGTTAGAATTAACTCCTTTTAGAAGTTGTAGAATTTTTTAAAGAAGTACATAAGTGTTCCTGAAATTTGATGCCATAAACACCATGTCATACTAACATTGCCATCAGGAGGACCTCCCTGTCTATAAGTAATCCTTTTTAAATTATGCTTAGAATAGCAGGGAATACCTTTAGCAAATACCTTTTACCCTATTTTATGCCTTGTTTGATAATGATAATTAGAGTCACTGAATAATTATTTCCACTATGGCCTTTCACAGAAAATCTTATGTAATCAGAACACATACATGGAGATTGGTTGAAGAAGATTTTGTACCAAAGATGCTTCTGGGAGGTGTTCAATATAAAGTAAATACAGTGAGGAAGTATACAGACACAAATAACTACAATTTTTTTAAAAATACAAAGGAGAGATGCAGGTAAAATGCTATGAGAAGTTTGAAGAAAGATCAATAAGAAAAGTAAGGAAAACCTTCATGGAGGAGCTGACATATGAGTTAGGCTTAAAGGAACAAAGACACTTCAGACAGAAAATTAAGAGTCATTTGGAGGGAAAAAAGAGAAAGACAGACAAAGGCAAAATGAAGGTGGCCTAGCTGTACCAGATCTAAGACTATATTATAAAGCAATGGTCATCAAAATCATTTGGTACTGACTAAGAAACAGAGTAGTTCATCAGTGGAATAGGTTGGGTTCACAGGACAAAATAGTGAATGACTATAGTAATCTAGTGTTTGACAAACCCAAAGACCCCACCTAACACCGTATACCAAGATAAGGTTGAAATAGATTCATGATCTAGACATAAAGAATGATATTATAAACAAATTAGAACATAGGATAGTTTACCTCTCAAATCTGTGGAGAAGGAAGGAATTTGTGATCAAAGAAGAACTAGAGATCATTATTAATCACAAAATAGATACTTTTGACTATATCAAGTTAAAAAGTTTTTGTACAAACAAAACGAATGTAGACAAGATTAGAAGGGAAGCAATAAACTTGGAAAACATTTTTGCATTCAAAGGTTCTGACAAAGGTTTCATTTCTAAAATAGAGAATTGACTCAACTTTATAAGAATTCAAGCCATTCTCCAGTTGACAAATGGTAAAAGATATGAGCAGGCAATTTTCAGATGAAGAAATTGAAACTATTTCTAGTCAAATGAAAAGGTGCTCCAAATCACTATTGATCAGAGAAATGGAAATTAAGACAACTCTGAGATATCACTACACATCTGTCAGATTAGCTAAGATGACAGGAAAAAATAATGAAGAATGTTGGAGGGGATGTGGGAAAACTGGGACACTGATACATTGTTGGTAGAACTGTAAATAGATACAACTGTTCTGGAGAGCAATTTGGAACTATGCTCAAAAAAATTATCAAACTTTGCATACCCTTTGACCCAGCAGTGTTTCTATTGGGCTTATATCCCAAAGAAATCTTAAAGGAGGGAAAAGGATCCACATGTGCAAAAATGTTTATGGCAGCCCTTTTTGTAGTGGCAAGACACTGGAAACTGAATGTATGCCCATCAATTGGAGAATGGCTGAATAAATTATGGTATATGAATTTTATGAAATATTATTGTTCTGCAAAAAATGACCAGCAGGATGATTTCAGAAAGACCTGGAGAAACCTATATGAACTGATACTAAGTGAAATGAGCAGAACTAGGAGATCATTATATACAGCAATAACAAGACTATATGATGATCAATTCCAATGGACATGGCTCTCTTCAACAATGAGGTGATTAAAATCAATTCCTATTGTTCAGTGATGAAGAAAGCCATATATATCCAGAGAGATGTATATCCACAACATAGCATTTTAATGCTTTCTGTTGATGTTTGCTTGCATTTTGTTTTCCTTCTTGGGTTTTTTTTTCCTTTCTCTTTCTAGATCCGATTTTTCTTGCGCTGCAAAATAACTATAGATATGTATACAAATATAGGATTTATCTATCTATTTATTTATTTGTTAACATACTTAACATGTATTAGACTACCTGCCATTTAGGGGAGGGGGTGGGGGAAATGAGGGAAAATTTGGAACAGAAAGTTTTGCAAAGGTCAATGTAGAAAAATTACTCATATGTTCTGTAAATAAAAATCTTTAATAAAAAATGGAAAAAAATTACCAAATCCAGTGGCAAGACAAAAGTCAAAAAGACTTGTGATGGTCCAGAATTCAGTGGATGGCCTTAGCATCTTCAGTGAAAACAAAGCTCTAAGCACTCCATAGCATCTGCTTCAGCTATGTTAATGACCATTGGAACAAATTGTTCTCATCTGCTCATTCTAATAGAAGTCTTCATATGCTTGGAGCACACATCTTTCTAACATACTAATGTTTTGAGTTCTGTCAAACCCGCAACATGATATAGCCTATCCAACAAGACAGATTTTGCCAAAGTGTGCCTAAATGCATTCTTCAGATTCTTGGAGCCACTGGTGAGCACTGGGTGGCAGGTAGACACCAAAAATGGATGAACAGCTTTGAAAAGGGCTTATCAAGACCTTACACCAGAGGTATTAGTATTCTTTGAATACTCAATACACTCCTATGTGCTAGGCACTGTGCTAAACTTCACAAATATCATCTCATTTGATCTTTACAACAACTTTGTTAGATAGGTGCTCTTATTATCACCATTTTGCATTTGAAGGAATGAAAACAGACTAATGTTAAGTGACTTACCCAGCGTCACATAACTAGTGAGTGGCTGAAGCTAAATTTAAGCCCACATTTTCTTGACTCCAGACATGGTGCTCTATCCATTTGACCACCTAGATGCCTCTAAGCTAAAAGTCCAGTGTCACAAAAGTCAAAAAAGAAGAATTTTAAAAAGATGGTAGTTTATGGGGTTAAATGGCAGAGAAATAAGAAACAATAAAAAATAAGGCAAAATATTTGGCAATAAGGTGATTTTTGGAGAAAGCTTTTTAGTGGGTAGGACAAAAACTTGATATTAAGGGCTAAGGAGTATATGGATGATGAAGCAATGGAATCAATAAATGCAGACAACTATTTTTAAATATTTGTTGGTGAAAGAGGAGAATTTTAAGATGAAGAAATAGCTAACAAATAAATGTGATTTTTTTGTCTGTTTGTTGATTTGTTTTGGATAGGTAAGACCTAGGCATGGTAGTAGGTAGAGGGATGAGAGGTGTACAGGGAGTAACAGTAGAAAGAAACATTAGAGAAGCTAAAAAGTTTAAAGTATGTGATTGTTAGAGCAAGATCATGGAAGAAAGAAGAGAGATGTAATTAAAGGTATAGATGGAGGTATTATTTTTAGAAAGAAGGACTGCCTCAATCTCTGAGATTAAGGGAAAAGAAGATGACTTTAAAAAGTTAAGAGGAATAAAGCATGAGATCTGAGAAATTGATATGTGTCAATTTTCTCAGTAAAATAAGATATAAGGTCATTGTTGGAGAATGATTAAAAGTGTTGGTTCTTCAGAGAAGAAGAGTTTATTTTTATATGGATTCCTAGAAGAGGCGTGTAAAATTTATTTGAGATTCAAATAAGTGAGGGTGTGCATTTGGAGAAGACAAGATCTAACCTCCTTCCCTAATGCCATTTGTTATAAAGTGATGGGTTTTTCATAGACAGTCCAGTCTTACCCTTCTTTTTACCTTGCTCTCTTTAGAAAATCAATAGCAAATTTTCTAAGGAACACCCTACTTCAGATCAAATACCATTGGTGTCAGTAAAAGTTTTATGGAAAGAGCATTTATGAATCAGCTCCATTTAACTTTAAAATCATGACAACTCAAAATAGAATACCAAGGAATCATGATTCAACTTGCTCTTTTTTAAGATGTGAGGAAATATCCAAAAATTCTGTTTCTTCAGTTTCTTTTTTGGAAAAAAAAATGCTCTTTCAGTTCTTAAATAAGTGATTATAAACTTCTAAAAGATCACAATGATTAAACTTAGGAATGTAGAAAATTAAATGCTAACACACTGACAAATATAATGTGTAACAAGTGATAAATCCTAATACCTGAATAGATTATGAAAAATAAGAGGGAAGCAGAAAACTAGTTTGAAGAGGGCATTCCACAAAGATCATAAATTCAGAAAACAAGTAAATTATATCAATTTTCAAAGAAAATTATCAGGGAATTCTACAAAAGTTAGCATTGAAATATAAAAGATATAGATAACAAGACGGTTTTCTAAAATGAAGAGGAATACTTATATTATAGAACAAATGAACAGGAAAGGAAGGTATTAGGTTAGTAGAGAATTTATTACAATGGTACCAAAATTGTTAATGCTCATTTCATTCTTAAATGTTGTTATACTTCTGAAACTGTTTATATTTAAAAGTAGCTACTGTGAAATACAAAATTATGGAAGGAATTCCTCAGGTTGACCAGATTAAGCTGAGAAAATATGAATTAATTTATATGGTCATATGGTCATCATTTTACTTGTATATCTTTATTACTCTTATAATGTAAAATTGTAATACACATTTTTCCTTTTATGTTATAATTTATATTATAAAATGTATACTTATGTTACCTTTCCTTACCATGGAAGGTCCATGGTAAATCCATGATAGCAAGAATTATCTTATTTCTTCTTTGAATAGGCCATATGACATTAGCAGCTGCTCTATAAAGACAGATCAACAAATAATCTCTCCCCTGAGCTGTCCAGTGGTCACATCTATTTCTAAAAATGAATCTTAAAGAAAAAACTCACTATCACTTCAACATGTTTTAGAAAATCATCTCCCAGAATCTCAACCCACTTTCCTGCAAGTTAAATCCTTTTACACAAAAAAGTGAAGAGGGATAGTATTATGTTCATCCTCCAAATTAGAAACAGTCAGCATATATAAGTATGTTTCAAAGGCAAAGTGATCGTCATGACTGAAGAGGATATTAAAGGGCTTACAATATACCTCTTTGTGTTCTTGCTTATTTCAGAGAACAAAAGGCTTTTTTATTTGTTTGTTACTGTACGTGTATGTGTTTGTGCATGTGTGTGTGTGTGTGTGTGTGTGTGTGTGTGTGTGTGTGTGTGTAAAACTTCTGGGAGTCTACCAAGTAGACTGATAGACAAAATGAGCTCAAAGATAGAATATTTACTAAAATTTCATAATAAGGGCAGTAGCTATTCAATATTCTCTCCATAAAACTGGGATATACTCTCCAACAAGTATAGAGAACATCAAGTTGGAAGATTGAGCGCAAACTAAAAATACATTGGAAATGAGATATACATGTAGTGAACACATGAAGCCAAGGCAACTCATTAATCTGGCACCAGAGTTCCATTGTCCCTTCTCTCATAATGTGCTTATGCTGATCATCCCTGAATGTAGATTTAATATTGTTGTTGAGCTCTCTGGGCCTTTTCCTCTCTGAAGTTCAGTTCTCAATAGCCAGGGCTAATTCTTCTTTGAATCTATGATTGACTCTCTTCTCTGCTGCCAAGGGTTATGCTCCTTGTAGCCACTTCCTGATCCAAAATCTATCTTTTTGTCTCTCCTAGAAGTGCCATCTCTCACTGGGTGAATCTATGCTGGTAAACAATATGAGTAGGAAAAAATAGAAATATTCATTATTCCTACAGAGAAGTTCCACAGAGCTGGAGAAAGCTTTCACTCTATTAATAATATCCGTGACTCAAAAGCTTAATGTTTTAAAGGCTACCTATAGAGGACCTAATCTTCAACCAGGCAAGAACAAACTATCCTTCCAATACCACCAGAGAGAGTTTTTCACTTTTTGTGACAGGATAAAAAGTCAATCATCTTTATACTTGGATACATCAATACTTTTTTACTTCTATTTTCTACCCCTTTAAGTGATTACATCAACTAGGCTAGGAAACAGGCAGAATTATAACCAATACAAGATGGAAGAAATAACCCATAATAGAAGACAGAGGAAAAAAATTATGAGATTGAAAGGAGGCAAAAATTCTTATCAGGAGTTCTGAATGACACAAAGAAAAAAGGAAAAAAAAGTTTAGACTTGGAGACTTACAGAAGTTATTAAATTTGAATTTTAGATGGTCCACATCAACAACATCCCTTGCTATACAAAAGAGAGATTTATAGACAACTGGTACAAGGAAACTATTAGCAACCCTAAGAAAAAGAGGTGGTTGTTGTTCAGTCATTTCAGTTTTGTTTGACTCCTCATGACCACTCTTGGGTCAAATCATTTGGGATTTTCTTGGCAAAGATCCTGAAATGGTTTGCCATTTCCTTTTCCAGCTCATTTTACAGATTAGGAAGTTGAAAGAAACAGGGTAAAGTGACTTGACCAGGATCACCCAGCTAACAAGTGTCTGAGGCCAGATGACCTCACGTGTTCTTGATTCCAGATCTACTGCTCTATCCACTGTCTCACCTAGCTGCCACTAGCTGTTAAAAGAAATAGGTAGCAGTTAATGATGATTCTTCTGAGGGGTACAAAGGTAGCTTATATATAGTCCTATCATAACTTTTGGAAGGTGTACTGTTTTCCTGAAGAACTTATCTGAAATACAATGAAAAATCTTTAAACACAATGACTAGCAACCTCCCCTGCTGATTAATAGATGAATGACGTGAAAAGAAACTGAGGTTTTGAATAAGAAAATGAAGGATTTAAAAAACAAGTTATAATGCTTTCATCTTCTTCAAGATAAAGAAAGGGGTCTTTGAAAGAGAAGAAAATATATTGAAAGGAGAAAAAAGCTGTGGGAAGTGAACAGCAGACTACATGAATGATGCTGAAAAAGTTTGTTGTTTTCTAGGTCATAATATAAGGATTCAAAATGAAGAATTCTTGAATGAATAACGAAAAACAAACCAAAAAAGTAGTTTTCAAAAACTGTAGGGTAGGGTTACCAAAAGCTATTATGGGGGAACTTCAACATAAAACAAATGCTTGTAAATTTGTACTGGGACTGTGAATATAGAGTTCTGACTTTTTCATAACTGAAAAATAGCAGCAAACTATGGAGAGATAATTAGTGAGCTGCCCACTTCCACTTCTTAGGCCATATGTACTGTGACATTCCAATTTTGTGACCTTATTGATATAGACACTATCTCAAGTTATACAGATCATAGCTCATCCATACTTCTCCACATGTCCTATAAATTCACCTCAATGGGCTGAAAACTTTTCTCTTAATTTCTTGACATTGCTGGATACCAATGAGTATACTCTATTCTTTTCTTGTTCCTACCTCAGACCTCTCCTCAGTCTCCTTTGCTGGGATCTTAATCCAGGTTATTCCTGCTAACTGTGGATGTCTCAGTTTTCTATCCTGGACCTTCTACTCTTTCCTATATTTTTTTTTATTTAATCTCATCGACTCCCCTGGGTTCAATCATCAACTCCACACTGATGATTTTCAAATATATTTATTTAGTTTTAACTTATTTACTTACCCTTGGACTCTCAGCCTCAAGTTTCCACTGAAACAGATGCCACTAAGAAATCTTAAAATCAATCAAATACAAAACCAAAATCATTCTTTTTTCCCAATATCCTTCCCTTTTACCAAGATTCCTATTACAGTTGAGAATATCACCAATCTAGCAATCACCCAGGTTCACAATCAAGATGGTGTCCTTGATCTTTCTCAGGCTATCTCATATACATCCCTCCAACAATATCCAGTCTTTTGCCAAGACCTAATGATTTTGCCTTCATAATTTTTCTCAAATATTCTCCTTTCTGATATTGCTATTCCCTTGGTATTTTATCACATTATACTTGGATTATTGCAACAGCCTCCTGGTAGTTCTACCTGCCACAAATCTTTCTCCACATCAATCCATCCTCTACTCCGCTGCCAAAGTGATCTTCCTCAATAAATTTCAATGTCTTTCTATGGCCTTCAGGACTGAACATCTTCATTCTCATCCTCATCATTCTCATTTTCCTCATCATCATCATCACAACAATATTAATAATAACAACTAATACTTATTTAACATTTACTATTTGCCAGGCACTGTGCTAAGCCATTTGTAATTATTACTTCATTTGATCCTTATAACCCTGGGAGATAGATGCTATTATCATCCCCTTTTTACAGATGATGAAAATGAAATGCACAGAAGTCAAGTGACTTGTCCTGGATCACACAGTTAATAAATATCTAAAGTCAAATTTAAATGCAGATCTTTTTAACTCCAAGCTCAGTGCTCTATGGACTTCACCAGCTAACTGCTGAACATCTTTTGCTTGTCAGTAGCCTTCATAACCGATCCCTTTTCATTTTTCAAGTCTTCTTACACTTGCACTCTGCCCCACAATGCAGATTATGTATATTATTTGTTATTTAGTGACACTGATCTTCTTATTGTTCCTCACACAAGATACTGCACTTCCAAACTGGGTATTTTCATTAAATTGTCCCCATACTCTGAATGCTTCCTCTCCTGATTTCTTTGGCTTCATTGAGGTCTCAGTTGAAATTTCATCTTTTAAAGAAAGCCTTTCCTGAGTTCCCCTTAATTTTACTATCTTCTTTCTGTTGATTTTTTTTCAAATTTAATCTGAATATACCTTCTTTGTATATAATTGTTTGCATATTGTCTCCCCCATTAGAGTTTCTTGAGAACAGGGACAATTTTTTTTTGCCTTTCTTTGTACCCTTTGTAGAGAGACTCATACATATTAGGCATTTAACATCTGTTTATTGACTATGTTACAAATAAATTGAACTATGAGAATCAACTATCATGTTTACAAGAGCTTGCTTATCAGAATTTCAAAAAACATATTATAATTGTTTCAAATAAGCAAAGAACCTTGCAGAATGCTTTCTCTGAACTGCTGGAGTCTTTTGAGATTAAACATTTTTCTGGAGATGTTTTTGAGAAAAGGTTTTGTTCTCAACCTACCACAGGCATTTCTTCCTGTTTATTGGACTAAAAAATCCTTAAGAACAAACTCTTTCTCATGATTTTTCAGTATTTACTCTTAATCTTCTTTGATTATTCCTAGCCACCTGAAGTTCAGAGGTGCATAAAAAGGAAAAGAAAGGAGAATTTCCAAGTAGTTCAAAATTTTATAAAAGTAGAGTTGCCTTATCTAATTCTAAGAGTATCTGGGACTTAAAGCTAATTATTTTTTATGACTGCACCAGTACTCATAATCTGAACTTACACCTTTACATTCTGTATAGCCAGGTGCTTTAGGGAGTAGTTTTTAAATGAAGCAAATTGCAGCATAGTTCATTAGCAAGAACAACATTTGGGATCTTAGAGACATGTTCTGCTCCTACCTTTTCTGCTATAGCTATTTATATGACCCCAGGAAAGTCCTTCAAAACCTTCTTGATTCTCAGTTTTCTTATCTATAAACAAGAAGAGATTTTATGACTTTAAAAGCACCTCTTAAAATCATTTTTTAAAAATAGTGTGCTTTGTTCATCTACTGTTGTTTCTTTTCTTTTCCCAACACTATGTAGGTGCAAAATTGAGTCACAATAATTGATAATCAATGACTGCTAATCTCCATTTGGGGATATTATGGTAGTTTTTCTCCTGAGAATCAAAGCATTATTTTTAAAGCAGAACTACAACTACAAATTCTTACTCCTAAAGGCAAATAAAATTGAAGTTTGGGGAAGGGGGAAGAAGATATTATAGTGGTATAAAGGATGGCTCTTTGAGTCTTAAATAGTCAAATAAAGAGATGGAATGGTGCTCTCCCAGAGAGCCTGCCCAATGTCCCCATTCCTTGAGATCCCAGAAGGAAGAAAGGGAGAAATAATGTAGGCTAACCCAAGATAGTAAAAGAAAGCTGGTGCTGGGGGAAAAGAGATGTGCCAATTGGCTCCTGAGAATATTCAGAAGGGACCCCTGGGAGGAATAGCAGTTGGATTACTGACTGGAGGCAGAGAACTGTCATAGTGGTTCCCCAAGATGTCGGCACTTAGAGTCCTGCCCTAGTTATAATCCAGCCTTCTTTAACACTAAAAATTAGTCATATCAGTGGCTCAAGGACACCTAAAAGAAACTTGGGGTTCAAGAAAGTCTAAGAAACTCAACAATTATATTGTACTCAGTTGCAACAGTGATGACAGGAGTTACAGTATAATTTTTGAGAATTTGGAAATTGAGTTAAAGGAATTGAGTTTGATTCTTAGTTCAAATACTTACTATCTGTATGAAGTTAAGAAGGTGAAAAGTGAGCAGGATTTGGAAAGGAACAAGAGAATGAGGTGGTGAATTTGAGGAAGGAGATCATTTCCAACATGGAGGACCATCAGTGCAAATGCACAGGATGAGACACAATTATAAGGAAGTGTGGGCTACTCAGGCTCAATTGCAAAGTTCATGGAGGAAAGCAATATAGGAGAATACTGGAGAGGCTGGAAGCAGTGTATTTGTGAAGAGCTCTAAATGACAAATAAAGGGGTTACATTTGATCCTAATAGGGAGGCACTGGAGCTAACAGAATTTGGGGGGATGTTATTACTTAAGCAATTCCAACAAGATGGATGGATGCAATCAGGGAAAGAGTTAACCAAGAAAGACTTTGTGGAGGTAGAAATAATAATCATCAGCAATTGATTTAAAATGTGAGAGAAGTATAAGTAAAAAATCAAAACTAATACTGAGTTTGGGAATGTGAGGGATTGGAAATATTCTAGTGGCTTAAACAAAAATATAGAACTTTGGAAGAAAGATGAATTTTGAGGGAAATACAACTAGTTCAGTTTTGTACATGATAAATTTAATATATCAAATTAGCTATCAGAAATGCACAACTAGATTTCAAGGGAAAGACTAGGGCTTAATATAAAAGTTTGGGAATACTCTGCATAAAGGTAATTCAGACCCATAGAACTGAGGTCACTAATTGTAAGAATCAAAAGAAAGGGGAAAGGACCCCAGACTTAGGGCTACTTTTACAATTTAAGGGGCATGATATTCATAAACCAATCAAGGAAAATGAGGAGTGGTCAGATAAGTAAAGAGAGAAAAAAGTGTGAAATGATGAAAATTTAAAGATAAAATCCAAAAGGAAAAGATAGGCAACTATCAAATCCACAGAGAGGTTGAGAATGATGAGACTGATAAAAAGAAGATCAGATATGACTTTTAAGAGAACACTGATGATTTTGAGTGAATAATTCTAGTGCTATAGTAAGAAAACAGATCACAAAATGTTGAGAAGTGATAGAAGAAAAATGAAGACAGCTGATATAGATAGCTTTTTCTGGGAATTTGGCTGTGAAAGAGGAGTTAGAATATAATATTTTGAGGAGACAGTAACATATTTCAAGCTGGGAAAAATTTACCAATAAAAGGGAAGAAACCAATGGATAGAAAGAGAATAAAGATTTGGAAGAAAGAGCAACTAATCATGAAGTTAATCTACTGTGAAACTGAAAGGGATGCCATGAAAAATAGCACATAGCAGTCATCTTTGGAGAAGAGAAATTGTTGTTTGTCCTTCATTCTCTAAAAGGATCAATAACATCAAGAACTGGGTTTAAGCAAGCTGCGCAAAGTCATCACTTCACTGCCTCCTCCAGAGCCATCTGGGTCCAGGGGCAAAACATAGATTATCATGACTAGAGATAGCCCTGGAAGCAGTGGGAGACCTTGGCCTTTTAAGCTCAGTTTGTCTGAGGCAACACCCATTCAGCGATTGAGGCTAGGTTTAAAAAAAACCTAAAAAAATATCAATCTGAGAGGGGAAGAGCATCAAGATTTCTGGTCATAATAAAAGCAATTGCCTTTTTTATTCACTCAGAGCCATCAAAAGCCAAATGATGATCCAGTGAGACTTGGACTAGGACCTATTGTTGGCTAGTGATGACTTGGATCTAAACCAAAATGACTTGGGTCTAAGGTATGGTCAAAGAGCTCCACATTTGAATCTCAATGGACTTTATCAAAGCCTGGTTTTCCAGTGCTATATTTCAAGAAAACATAAATGAAACTACATAGGGCAAAAAGTGATTGATAGAATAATAAATAGGGAAAAGAGAAAAAAATCTAGCCCATAAACCCTAACATATCTTGTGAAATTTCAGCTATCAAAATCTATATTCCTTTGGGCATAGCATCCACAGATAAGGTTATGATTTCCTATGTGGACATAAAGTAGAAGAGAGAGAATAAAAGAAAGGTTAAAAAAAAGAAAGAAGAAAGGAAGGAAGGAAGAAAGGAAGGAAGGAAGGAAGGAAGGAAGGAAGGAAGGAAGGAAGGAAGGAAGGAAAGGAAAAATTTCAAACTAGAATTGGCCATTTAGGTCCTTAATGAGACTGCTACTTGGAAAAGAAAAATAGATGAGAAAATTAGAAGGGAAGACAGGCACAGCCAGACAGGCAGAGAGAAGATTCAGGAAGTCAGAGACAAAGAGGATCTAAAAATAAACAGTAATAATTAATTTTATTTAGGGTTTTTACTTAGAGTTTCTATAAGTCAGTAATGAAGTGAAAAGATGATAATTTCTTCTTTAAAAATGCTTTTTCTTTTATTTATTCAGATAGGTTTTTCTTTTAGTATTCTCCATGTAAACAATGGCATTAAGAAAAGATAAAGAACTCACTTTAGCCAATTTATTTCCAAGACTTTATGGTAAAAAGATGTAACAGGACTAAAGGGGAGGGAAAAAAACCTAATCTGAAGTTTCCAACTTTTTAAACCACAATTTCTTCTGGAAAGATAAATAATGAAGATAGAAAAATGTGATATCTTTGAAAAGGCTTTTTCCATTAAAATAAACCTTAAATCTATTGAATAGCCAGAAACTTAAAAGAAAAGCAGGATTGTTTTAATAACATAAAATCTCATCATTGTTTTAATTCCTAAAAGAACTGAATGTACTTTTAGAAATATCTTCAGAAGCTTTAAAGTTCACTTGCAGAGCTCCCCCTGCTGATTTACAATAGCAAATATTAGCTGTTATACAAGAAAATATTAACATAAAAAACTATTCTTGTCTCTTGGGAAACCTGTGCAATTCCTGGGTGTTTCATATTGATTCCTGAAGAAAGATTAACCATTTCAGCATGACATTCAAGGACTCTTTCCTTTCTCCCCAATATGAGCCCAGAATGCTTCCTACTATGACTCACTTAATTTCTTCATATGTCATTCGCCATTCAAATCTATCACCCTTCAAAGAGACTTCATGCTTTTCCACCTCCTCATCTTTTCCTATATTGTCCCCATGCCTAGACTAACCCGTTGTTGTTGTTGTTGTTGTTGTTGTTGTTTTAAACATCCTATATATTCTTTCAGGTACAGATTAAATATTTTTCCCTGCTCAAAGCTATTTTTGACTTCCCACTACTAGACATAGTAATTTTTCTTTATCTGATCTCATAGTACTTTGCATTCCTCTTATGAATTTATCATATTCTAATTAATACTATTTGTATACATTCCTTATGAGACTGTAAACTTCAGATTGAGGATCATGTTTTAGGATAACAAGATCATAGATTTAGAGGTATAAACCATCAAATTCACATGAGGAAACAGACCCAGAAAAGTTAAATGAGTTTGTTAATTTTAAATAACAATTAAGTTTCTAAAGTACAATTTGAACCCAGGTCAACCTGATAAATTCAGTAGCCTTTATACTATATCATGCCTTCTTTCTTTACACTCTCATATTCCTCAGTGTCTCTAACACAAGACACTGAACATATTGCTTTGTAAATATTTGTTGACTAAATGGATTATTGCTGAACTTTGGCTCAGGAGGAATTGGGTTTAGTTCCCATCTTTAATACTTACTATAAGCAAATAACTTAACCTACTGTGATAGTATCTGGAGATTTAAATAATTAGTCTATCTGTGCTCTAATCCTAGGATGAGAGGATAAATCTAATTAATATCCTTTATAAAATATCATCTCTCTCTCTATCTATCTATCTCTGTCTCTCTCTTTCTCTCTCTCCTCCTCTTCCTCTTCCTCCTCTTCCACTTCTTCCTTTTCCTCCTCCTTTTCTTCTTCCTCCTCTGAAGGGAATCATCCAAAACTACATGATAATTTCCACAGAAGCAAAACTAAACTAAAACCAAGCCTTTAACAGAGTACAATATTGATCTATGCAAAAAAAATCCTTCAAGTACAAGAATAGAGAAATCTTTTTAGATATACTTTTTAAAAACATCTACCTAAAATTAAAAGAGTGCATTATATAAAATAGTTATACCCAAGAAACTTTCCTGATATATAAAAGTAAAACAAAGATGCCTGCTTCCCCCATTATGGTTTTAAAAAGCAAGAAATAACAATTATAAGAGGGAGATGGAGGGAAGAGCATTAATACAAGTAAAGAAGAGATAAAACTATTCCTATTTCCAGAAAGGAGAAAGTAATAGAAAAATTTCTTCTGAAATGCACCAGATTTAACAATAGCCTGAAAGTAGAATTTGTATTTGTGCATGTGGTTGAATTTTCTTTTACATGTATAGCCTAGTCCATTTCAAAGATGAAGTTTGTGAGGTTAAAATGTTATCTTTCAATTATTACATTTACATCCCACTTCAATCACATTTTGAGTATTATTTTGTCCAGATCCATTTGTTAGATATTTTATAACAAAAGTTATTGGTCTGATAATTGATATAGTATTTTGTCATTTTCAATGTGTCTTCTTCGCAAACATCTTCTGAAATAAGTAGTAAAAGTGTCTCTTGTATTCAGCTAAAAAAGGCAGCAAGACGGTTCAGTGGATAGCATGCTGGGTTTAAAATCAGGAAGACTAAATCTTCTGGCATCTGATAACTTTCTAGCTGTTTGACCCCAAGCAAGTCCCTTAAACCTGTTTACCTCAGTTTCCTCATCTGCAAAATAAACTGGAAAACTTAATGGCAAAGTACTCTAGTATCTTTCCCAAGAAAATTCTAATTGGGCTCACGAAAAATTGGACATGACTGAAATAAGTAAATAACAATAACAGCTAAAAAAGCCAACTCTCAAAGGAATACAAGTGAAGGTCCTCAGCTGTGAAATGGGGGAGAGGGATGCTTGAGGAGAGATAAAAATAATTTGTAATAGCTGCTGTAGGAAGTGGGGATAGTGAATCAGTTAGTAAAACAGAAGTTTGCTTCTACAGTGAGGGCAAGGTTGAAATTATGTAGCAAATTTGGAGTGAATACAAAACAACAAGAGTAAGACAAGACACAATTGATAGCACCTGGTTAACTAAGAGTTATATAGGTTTTAAACAAGTTAGTATAGAATTGCAAAAGACTAATTTAGCATCTAATTAGGATAAATAAATATTCTCACTAAGAATTCCCTGGATAAGCCCATTAGCCACCATGTGCTTCAAACAAATCTCAAGTACTAACTAAAGTCAAAGATGGGTTGCTGTCATAGGAGGGATATGATAGCAACCTCAGGTCAGGATAGATCTATGGATAAAATAAGCATTTATTAAGCATTTACTACTATGATGAAACTGAGGCAAACAGAGGTTAAGTAATAAGGTCATACTAGTGATTAGTAAATGTCCAAGATTAGATTTTAATTCAGTTCTCCACAGTCAGCATTCTATCTCTGCACCACTGTGCTACCTAATTGCCTCCAGGATTATAAGTTCATGAGTCTGGAAGGGACTTCACAGAAGCCATCTAATCCAAGAACTAATTTTACAGGAATATAGGCTTGCAATAACACAGGTAGTAAGCATCACTTCCCCAAAGTTGTGTCTTTGCACTCCCCTAAAGATAATTAAATCAAAAAACCTCTTTCTCATATTTGCATGTCCAGTTTCCAACTGCTTTATGTTCATTTTAACCATGTATCATTTAGGGATGGGAAAGGGAGGCAGACCTGTGATTTTATTCATTTAAGGAGATTTTATTGAGAAAATTCCCTTATACTAAGAGTGATCAGCACCTGATCCAAAATGTATCATGAGGCACTGAAAGTTGAGTGCTTTGCTTCCATGAACCAGTCTTAGACTCAACACTTGAACAACCATGTTGATCTGCCCTGACCTCAAAATTCCATTATCCTATGGAGTTTCTCTCATTCATACACACACACACACACACACACACACACACACACACACACACACACACACACACATATATATACATATATATATATAATAGGCAACAAAAATTCATAAATAACCACCAAACTAACTCTACAACAGCCTATTGTTCCACTAATTTATCCACTCCTTGACCTTCAAAAATCAACTGAGGACCAGCCTCATTCATAAAACCTTCCTTGATTACTCCAGTCTATATTTCTACAACTCCTAGCACACAAAGTTAGCATTAACTTTTTAAATGCTGATACCTTGTGTTTGTCTGTGTTACTTATTCTCCCTCTAATGTGCTAATAAACCTACATGCACATAAGAGCAAAAATAATCTACATCTATATAGCTCATACATATTTATAAAGCATCCCTCTAATAACTCTGTGAGGTACACAATGCAAGGATTCTTACAGATGGAAGCACAATATTATCCCATCTTATAGAAGAGCAAACAGAGCTCAGAAATTGTGACTTTACTGGGGTCATAAAGCCAATCAAGTCCACAGCTAGGATATAAACACAATGTTCCTTTGCTCTTCACTCCATTGTCTCTCGTATATGACAGATTTCTTGAGGGACAAGGATCATGCTATATTTCTTTCTTTCTTTCTTTTTAATCACTAACATACTTTAAGAATTTCTAAGGCTAGTGCTATAGTTGCTGATTATTTACTCTAAGACATAACACCAGAAATTTGAAAAGCTGCTTATAAGTAATATATAATGCCTTCAAATGGAATTATCTGGGCTAGTAACAATATTAATACTAATACAAATAGCTAGCATTGAAAAAGTACTTCATAAATATTATCTCTTTATTCTCAAAACAATTCTGGTAGATAGGCACTCATTTTATAGATAAGGTGGGGCAGCTAGATGACATAACGAATAGATTTTCAGGCCAGTATCCAGGAAGACTCATCTTCCTGAGTTGAAGGAAATTCTCAGGAAGAGTTGAAATCCAGCAGTTACTTACTAGCTATGTGATCCTGGGCAAGCCATTTAACTCTATTTACCTCGATTCCTCATTTATAAAATGAGGTAGAGAAGGAAATGACAAATCCTTCTAGTATCTTTGCCAAGAAAATTCCAAATGGAGTGATGAAGAATCAAATACAACTGAAAAATAACTAAATAACAACCACATATAAGGCAATTGGAACTTATGAAGATAAGTGAAGAGATTGAATGTGAATTCAACTAAACCAAAAAGTTAGATTTTTCACAAATATAGATAGCTAAAAAAAGAGTATAATAACCCTTGATCCAGCCAATTTTGTTTATTCATTTGTTTAATTCAAATAATAAGATGAATTTGTAATCTTGTTAATGTTGATATTTCCTCTAGCAATGCAGATCACAATCCATTCATTCCTGAACATCTTATAGAATCTGGTCAACACTCTAGAGGGGTTACACAAAATACAGTATCCTATTGCATTTGGCCAAAGGGTTCCACATAATAAGTTTGGAAGTTTTATGCATTCTCTTAAGATAAAAATAATATATACAGCACAGAAAGCCTGTCAATTAGTTATGTTTTGTTCTTAATAAGTGATCAGTATGTTCTTTTTTTGATCATACTTTCTTTTTTAATGGCATTCTGTACTCTAGTTCTTCTTTATACTTCCTTATTTGAAATGTGTTGCAATCTACTCACACTCATCATTTGCCTCCTTATTGTTTTACAAGTGATTATTATATTTTAAAAATAACTTGTCAACTTTAACAGAGCAAGATGTCAATGAATGGTTGGGGTGATAAATGCTTCCAATGCAGGAAGTTTAGAAATATAGAGGAAAAATTTACGAGAAGATAAGTGATCACAGGTTGTGTTATTTTTTAAAATGCCAGACAGAAATGTGAGATAGCCAGGGAGATATGGGAAGGACAAATACTGAAGAAACTCATTGGTACAGGAAGAGTATGTAATTCTAGTATTTCAAGGCTTCAATTTGTGAGAAAATGGATTCTTTGGTTATAGATTAACATAATACCATTTAAATGATGAAAATGAGAGCTCATAGGACTTCATTCAGAGGTAGACAGTCTGGTTCTCACATCAATAAATTAAGTGCCTTCAATTCTTCTGTTGTAAATGGTAGCCTGATATCTGGCCAGCTGCGTCAATGAGCCAGAATAGGGGACAAAGAAAGAGGGTTCATAGTTTCTAGGAACAAGAGATATAGAAGGAGGCACTTTGTGGAAACATGATAGAATATCCACTGTTTGGTTTAATATATTGTTAATTAACTTGCATTCTATTTTAATTAAATGTTCCTTTGTCTTAATGTGATGTCATGTTTATTTTAGCTTGTTGGGAAAATGGGGGTAGAAAACAGTGGTTCTGTTTCTAGACCCATTCTAAGGGCAATGAGATGGTATAATGGAGTGCTGCTAGGCCTGGAATCAGAAAGACTCATCTTCCTGAGTTCAAATCTGATCTCAGACACTTACAAGCTAGCTGACCTTGGGAAAATCATTTAACCCTATTTGCCTCAGTTTCCTCATCTGTAAAATGACCCAGAGAAAGAATGACAAACCAATACAGTATCTTTGCCAAGAAAACTCCAAACTTAATCACAGAATCAGACACAACTGAAAAATGATTAAGCAACAAAATGTTTAATTTTGGCTTGTTAGGAAGATTCAGATCAACTTGGGGGGTAGAGAGCAATGTTTTTGATTCTAAAACACTTTCTAGAAATCTTAATATAGAAATTGGAGTACTACATTCAATAAATCAATAATACATTATAAATGCACTTAAAATATGCATTAAATATATTATGTAACATAATCATATATTGTTTTATTATAATACATAAGCATTATGATAAAATATTATCCTAATAATGTACATTATTGTGATTCATTAGGACTCCTATTCTATTCTCACTAGTATTAATCAGTTTGATATGATTCCATAGGGATGGTGTTTATAAGATCTATATACTGGCACCCAGAGCTTTAAACTGTAGATTGTAAAGTTTATTTACCTGATGCTAGAAAGCTAACTAGAAGCCCTCCACTCCTGTTTTTCTTTGTTATAGTGACCAAGCCCAGCATGACAGATGTGACTCAATGCAAAGCTCCCCAATTTATTTTTGTACCTCTGGACCATTCTCTTTTGTCTAACAGGAGCAGGTGTCCATCTTATGACCACTTAGTCCATGCTTCAGCCAACTGAAGAAACCCCCATCCTCACCTTAATTCTCACTGACATACCATTTTTTGGCTGAAACATCATTTTTGGCTCACAAAGCAAGGTCTATAAACCAATAGGATTCTGTATTTTGTGTAACCCCTCTAGAATGTTGAAGTATCAAATCTGGTAACAAATTTTATAAAAATAGGCCCTAGAAGAAGGAGGCATCTCAGATTGTGAGGAAAGTCTTGGGCCCACTTCATTAGAGGGAACCATAGACTTTTTTTTAAATTTTATTTATTTAATTTTTTTTGGGGGGGGGTGAGGCAATTGGGGTTAAGTGACTTGCCCAGGGTCACACAGCCAGGAAGATGTTAAGTGTCTGAGATCATATCTGAACTCAGGTCATCCTGACTTCAGGGCTGGTGCTCTATCCACTGTGCCACCTGGCTGCCCCAAGCATAGACTTTTTAATAAAGTATCGTTGGTTCAGAGCTCTTTCTCAGTGGTTTTTCTTTCATATCACATGCATATATATACATACACACAGATTATATACATACATGTATACATACACATATACATATAT
>JAJPUD010003482.1:65408-116752 GCA_023553655.1 Myrmecobius fasciatus
ACCCACATTTAACAGAAGACTAGCCACTGAGCCGAGTCCTGTAATTATAACAGTACAATTCCCCATACAAAAGAGGCAGGGGAGTCTGTTTCCCGAGGAGCCATAACATTGTGTAATGGAAACTCTCGGAGAGACTTGGGAGCATGTGCAGAAATTCTATAAATGGCTCTGATGTGCTTACTGTATGATGAAAACAATACAGATATTGGATGAGGCTTTTATAGCCAGAAAAAATACTCACAAGATATTAATTTACCTTCTTTCAGTTTGAATTCTCTTTTGCTGACTTCTTCCTGCCTGTTAGTGTTCCACTGAGAGAAGAAAGACAATTCTTTAAGGGTCTTAGAACCTAACCTTGTTATATGAAGCCAACATGTAGCCTATGAACAAGCGTCTCAATTTGGTCTGATAGATGCTAAAACATGTGTGTGTGTTTATATATGTACTAAAAAAGGCTGATTGAAGGTACATATCAAAAGAATGAAGAAAATATTTTAAAGAGAAAATGGTATCTTTTTGATAGAGCAATATCCCAATTTTAACAACACCTCTAAGAGTTAACAAGAATACTACACTTGACTATTTTGAAAAATAAAGGACAAAATTAAAATATAGAACAGTATAGTTCAGGAAGGTGTGACAGTTCAATCATCAATCTTACACATTCTTTGTACCATAAAAGTAACAATTCCTAAAGATTAACAATTTGTCCAAGTGTTTCACACATCTTGAAGTATCTTAACACTAGTTCTAGTTTCAAAACCAAGTTAATTCCTTTAATATTTTTTCTTCTTAACAGTTGAACTTAATGGATACTTTCTAAATCTATCAAATTCAAGTAACAGTTCCTTAGATTATGTATAATTAATAAAAACAATAAATCCTAAGTAAATTCCTGTTACTCCTATGACTCAATTATCACAAGATTGTGGCTACTCTGTCCACTGATGAGTATCATAACCTATACCCATGCTCTCTTCTCCTGTGTCACTACTGCTCAAATACTTTTCTAATTTCCCAACTCCCCAACTTTGAAGGAATTGTAATAAAAAAAAAAACTTCCTTTAGGGCAGAGAATTTGTTTTTGCTTTGTATCCTAAATACTTAGTACAACGTCTGCTACATAGTAAGTGTTAAATAAGTACTTGTTGACAGACTAACTGATTGGGGAAATGCATCCAACCTTCCAGGAAGTCCCCTATAGTTCTCTAAATAATATTGTTTTTTGTTTTCCTACAGCTCTCATGTCATCCAATATACATATATCCACAGGTACAATGTACAATGATAACATGTTACATTATATTAATGTACAGTACATTGCAAATCAAGATTGCAGTACATTGCAAATCAAGATTGCAGTTTGTTTAGGTTGTTCAAAGGAATATTTCCTTTAGAAACAAGAAACAAAATTTTTTATTTGCCTCTACCTATTCTCCAGTGGTTTTGCTAACAAGCAGTAAAGTTGTATTGAGCTTTAGAGAGAAAGCAAAAGGTCTGAATAAAATACAAACTGGATGATCAAATGCTAAATAATTGAGACTGAAATGTATGTCAAATGTTTAATAAAAAATGCTGATTTCTTATTCTTACCTTATTATTATTCCTTCAGAGGAACCGACGCTATTAAGAAATGAGAATTATCCAGTATGTGATTCCCAAAGCTATATATGTTTACATTTTCATTCATAGTTGAATTTCTGTGGTAACAGTTAGCAATACAATCTGTCTTAGCAAGTCGGGTATAATTTATCAAAATGGTAAAGTGTACTTGAATTGAGGTATATGTCTACATATTGGGGGAGAAAAACAATTTGTCCAGAATATAAATCTCTGAAAGAGTAATAACAAGGAAGGTGAGCAGGGCATATTTCTTCCACAAAATAAGGAGATGAACAGTTCCTAAAAATTTTTACAGTTCTTTCTGTCTAAAAACTGCTAATCTTCTTGTTCTAAAACTGTACTTCAGTTGCTAACCAGGCAATAATAGAAGTGTAGCAGCTAAATAAACATTTTTGTCATATCCTCTATATTGATTCAAAAGATAAGATTGTCACATTTATTTCTTTAAAGCCTTTAAAATACAATAAAAGAACAATATTTTCTGCAATAATTTTATATATTAATATATAAAATTCTTTGCTACAATAAAAGAATTAATGTTTCACAGGTTTAAATACAATAAGTTCAGACAAATACCAATAAGAAAAAAAATAGAATTTATTACCATTTGTAAATTCCATTCAGGTTGTTGACTAGTTCCATCATGTCCTATTCTGATCTTGTATATTTTGCCAGTGTTCTTTATTTGAACCTGAATGAAATTAAAATGGGGAAAAAATCATACCCATGAAGAAGCTGCTGCATGTTTTTCCTGTTAAAAACATTTTGTAGTTCTAGGCAGTTAAAGGACTCTCTAAACTGGTATCAGAATCTGAGGATTAACCCCTCCATAAGAGGCTATCACTGGAGCCTCACAGATAGAGAATGCAAGGCAGAAATATTATGTGATTCAACTAAAATATGATGGAAGTAGTCAGATGAAAAAACAAGATTCAGGGGAATTATACTGAATTCTCTGCATACCACCATTCTCTTTAGGAATCATCCTTTTTGGAAGACTGAGATGTGGTAAGAAAAATATAGGCTCTTGAGAGAATGGAAGAGAAAGCAGTCTAAAGAGGAGATTTCATCAAAGAAAACTCAGTAAAGTGTTTCCTAAAAGAAGGGCAGTAGCTAAAATAAATTTTTGCTATAATTCATCTCATGGGATACAGAGGAATGAAAGGAAATGAGTCTAGATTCTGCTGGAATGGAAGCTCTCTGATGACATGGATTGTTTCTTTTTTTGTCTGTATATGCCCTCCACCAAGCACAGTGCTATAGAAATATTCAATAAATCTTTACTGATTTGAAATAAACCTTGGCTCAACTACCTAAGGCTCTCTTCCTTTTGAATTTCCCAGAATTGCAGGCCAGGGTATGCGCGTGCAAAACTCAAAGAGCAACAAGATAGCTATAAAATACATTCACTTTGATTTCTGCTCTTGCTCAGTGGAAGTAATATAGCTGTTATTCACTCTCCACCCATCTTAGCCTTCAAAGATATTTTTGATGCTCCAGGTTTTGGTGTCTTAACAAAGTAGATACTCATAAAGTATTAATATCTTCAGATTACTTCTTTAAAATACAAGATACACTAGAATTGTTCTTCCCTTTCTAATAAAGTAAAAGGATAGAGGCCAATCCCAAGTTATATCAAAAGTCAGCAGAGAAATTCATGTTAGAAAGCAAGCATAGTTTTTACTTTCTAGATACATTGGCTCCTAGTCAATCAGCCAGAAAACTTTTATTGCATAATCACTATGCACAAGAAACTCTGCTTAGTGCTGGACATTTTTTTAAAAAAAAAAAAGCAAATGTGATATAGATGCCCCCAAGAAACTGATCGTGCTATGACAAACACCTCCTCTACAACTCCAAACAGCTATTGTTGAGATTCAGAGAATCTCTTCTCTGAGATTTAGGCTAAAATTCTTTGCCAAAAATGTAGCATAGGGCCAGCTAAGTGGTACAACAAATATAGTACTGAGCCTGGAATCAGCAAGACTCATCTTTGTTGTGTTCAAATCTGGCCTCAATCATGTACTAGCAGTGTGATCCTGGGCAAGTCACTTAGCCCTGTTTGCCTCCATTTTTATCTGCAAAAATGAGTTGGAGAAGGAAATAGTAAACGACTCCAATATCTTTGCTGAGAAAACCCCAAATGGGGTCATGAAAAGTGAATGGAGACAAAACTGAAATGACTGAGCAACAGAAAATGTACTATGGACAGTGCAGTTCTAAAGGTACAGACACCTTCTCACTAGTTACTGCCAGATATCATGAATAAAAAATTAATTTGCTTCTTGCAGATTCTCGTAAGTCTAAATTGTTTTCTATACAGTTTTAGGGAGGCCTTTTAGACACCAGAGAAATCTTTTTACTGTATATGTGTGACTTGCATGCTGCTGATCAAGGAGGTAATAATTTTTCCTCAACTATTTTCAATAGATATATGGTAATTTATGTGGGAATCCTGAAATATAGGTTTATGTTATGTAAATAACAAACACAAAAAAATTAAAAATTATCCCCCTGTGTGACAGAAGTGTATTTTAAAATGAAGTACAAATTAATGCCAGTGCCAGCCTTCACTGTCTACCTGAAATTTATCCTCCTTTCTTGGAAGGAACAGCTGCTCCTTATTGTCCTTGCCAAGAGGTAGTGGTCCAGTAACTCCCTTGTCTCCATACACCCAGAGGGTGACATTGGCTTGAGTCCCTGTATTTCCTGTTAGCACCAGCACCTGCCATTCATCATCTGGGAGAAGAACCCTGTCACTGGTGGAGGTATTATGGATTTCTGCTGTGGGAATAATGACAAAAGAGAACATTAGTAGCAAAGCAGATGTAGTTGTGTCCTTTGTCACATGGGAGCCCAATGACATCAAAACTGAGGGGACTCTATTATTACTACTCCAAGAAAGCTCTTGGAGGTTGTTTGTGAATTCTTTCATCTCTTAAGATTCTTATTTGGTAAAGTTAAATGTCTGTACAGGTAACAATGAGCAATGAACAGTTGACATGTCCAGTCAACTTTTATTCACTGCACAGAACATTAACGCAATATTGGACAAATTCTTTCGCCAGTCTTTTCCTATTGATCTTTTCTTAAGTTGCACTAAAATATATATCAAAGATAGTAACAGAAAAAAAAAGGATGCACATTTAGATGAGAAATAGAAAATAGCAAGATAGAAATATAAAAACACCATTTCAGAAAATGAATAGAATAAAAGCAATGTCCTAGACTAGAAAAAGCACATATATTGGAATTGAGAAATCCAGGTCCCAAATCTACCACTAGCTGAGTGACCTTGAGACACTTCACTTGACTGACTCTTCATTTCCTTATCCACAAAATGAGGTGTAGATGATTTCAAAGGCTCTTCTTAGGTCTAAAAATCTCATGATCTCTCAGCAGCAATTCTTTCTACCAGAAGGAAATCTGAAGAATAAAACTGAATGGATTTGACACCAAAGAAAAAAATATTTTTCAAAGTTGTAGTTCTCAAGTAGAAGAATAAATTTCCTAGTTTCTTGGGACATATCAGTCTATGTACCAGATGAACAAAGTGGATCTCTGTCAGCTAACATTCTTAGTTGTCTACCTCAATAATTTTTATTTTATTTTATTTAAAACTTACTATATGCTTAGCCCACACTACTCAGAAGATACATTTTATGTATACATAATGTGTGTGTAATATATATATATATATATATATATATATCACATATACATATGTGAAGTTTGTGCTCTTAAGTAGTTTTTAGTCTAGTGAGGAAGTATAGACAGTAGGACACAACAGATACTATAATATAGGAATATTTAAGAGTTAAAAAACAAAGTACTTTTCTCAAAACAACTCCATGACATCTTAGCATCTGAATTTTATCCCTGAGAAATTGATCCTCAGGGAGAGAACATGATTTTCCACAATCACACATGTAGGCACCAAGTTGAAATACTAACTCCAAGACCCAGTGCTCTATTTGCCATCTTTAACCAATTCTTTTCAAAGTATTTTCATGAACTGTATCCCAGAACTTTTTGAATTAATGCATTCTTAAAGTAGGTGCTGTCATGTGAATATTCAAGGAAGCTGACCAAAGAAGGCAAGTCATTTTAGAAATGGCAGGATATGGGTAAATTTCTCAAAGTTCTTGAACTTTCACACAAAGTGAAGGAATTGATCTATGTGGTTTCTCAGATCCCTTCACAGATTGGTTGGTTGTTGTCCTTCATTATTGAAAAGTATCAAAATGGCATTATTATGCTGAAGTCATGGTGCAGTGTACCCATGTGTAGCTGCTCAGATCAATACAAGTTCAAAAGATTCTACCATAGCTTGGACACAAGAAATGTGAACATTTAGAGATTTCTCTAGATTTGTGCAACTTGTGTTTCTTTTAAACAACTGCAATATTGTTTTGCTCATAGAGCACAGTGCTTTCTTTGATGTGGAAATATCATGTTGAGCAATTCTGTGCCAGTGTTTGCCATGTCTCACAATCAATGCCAAAGTTCTTCAGAGAGACTTTGAAAGTGTCCTTGATATCACTTCTTTTGGCCTCTATGAGAGTGCTTGTCCTGTGTGAGTTTTCCATAAAAAAGTCTTTTAGAAAAAAATATGTTTTTTTTCTTAACTTACCAGCCCATCGAAGACACATTCTCTACATGTCAAGTTTGAATGCTTGGTATTTTACCTCAAGAAAGGACTTCAATATCCTGCCAGGTGATCTTAAAATCTTCCTAAGATAATTCAAATGGAAACAATTCTGTTTCCTGGAATGTCACAGTATACTGTCCAGGTTTCAGAGACATACAACAATGAAATCAGCACAATGGCTCTGCAGACTTTCAGTATAATTGGCAATCTAATAACTCTTCTATCCCACATTTTCCTTTTGAGCCTCCCTAAAACTGAACTAATTCTGGCAAAGTATGCATCAACCTTATCATTTATATATACATTCCTAGAAAGTACACTGCGAAAGTAAGTAAACTTATCCACAGCATCCAATATTCCTCCCATTTGCTATAACCAATGATTCCATATGTGGATGATGTGGTACTGATTAATTATTAAGCTAAAATTAACATAAGCAGCAGAGAATCTATACATACTTTGTTGCATTTCAGCCTCAGAAGTACATTAAGTGTACAATCTTCTGCAAACAAAAAACATGCACCAACTCTTCAACCACTCTAGTCTTGGATTGTATCTTTTTCAAGTTAAATAATTTACCATCAGTGTGATGTCATTTTCATCCTTGTTGAAGGTATCTGTCAAGATCACTGAAAATGTCATTTTAAAAAACCATGGGAGCAAACACACAACCCTGCTTCACTCCACTGGTGACTGAGAAAGCACAAAATGATTTTCCATTATTCATAATCTGTGCAAACATGCTGCCATGAAACTTACATAATATTGATGAGCTTCCTCAGGCAACCAGATTTTGCCATAATTTTCCACAAGTCCCCATGACTGAAAGTACAAAAGGCCCAGGTCAGATAAATGAACATTGTGTACAGAACAGAAGTCTGTTCTCAAATTCCTCTTAGATTTGTCAGGCAACAAATATCATATCACCTATTGATCATCCATTTCTAAATCCATACTGATTCTCAGGTAGATGAACATCTGTTTGCCTCAGTTCATCTTCAGTAAAGTGAGCCAGAGAAGGAAATGACAAATTACTCTAGTATCTTTGCCAAGAAAATCCTAAATGGAGTCACAGAGAGTTGGACATGACCACAACAATTCATCATTAGTTTCCCTAATTTTCTTTTTATGAATATAGAGTGTGCTCAGGGAGAATTAATATACTTTGTGTGAGACCTGTTGAGCCCTTTTCAGAACTGCTTTCTACCTTTGGTATCCACCTGATTCATTTACCCTTCACGTGTGGCTGCAAGAAGCTGGAGCATACACAGCAGCCATACCCCAGTAAATCATTTTGGCAGATGGGCTAAACTAGGCTAAGAGTAATCAAGAGGTCTCAAACCCTTTGGTGAGTTGACAGTGGGGCTCTCTATTCCAAGCATGTGAAGACTTCCCCCAGCAGAATGGACAGAAGATTTTTAATAATTTGTAATAATCGTTCATTTGGATTTGAACTCTTCTCTCATGTATTTTATGCATTATTTTGTATGATAGCTATTTGTAAATGTTTTCAAAATCCCTTCCTTCACTAAAAGTTCAAAGACAGTCAAAATAATGTCATAGCTAACCCTTAAATTTTCCAAAGGTGTTCCACTTACAATAAGTTCTCAATCTATTTGCTGAACTAAGTGAACTGAGTTGTCCTTCATTCCTGGAATGTTCTTCTTCTACATTGCCAACTCCTGGCTTCCTTTAAGCCTCAGATTAAATCCAGGCTTTTACAAGAGGTCTTTTCTTAGTTCCTTCCACTCTTACTCTCTCTAGTGTGTTTCCTCTGAAATTACCTTCCATGATACTGTATATATCACATGTCTACATAGCTGTTTACATCTTGTCTTGTCTTTTAGAATGGGAACTCGATGAAGGCAAGGACTGTTTGTGTCTTCTTTTTCTATCCCCTGTGCTTAGCATACAATAGGTGTCTAGTAAATGTACATTTACTTTAAATGATGATTTTAAAGTTCAATAAGACAATTAAATTGTCTTTGAATCTAGGGCTGAGCTTAGAATCTAAGATTACTGACTCTGAGTGGTGTTGAATCCTGATCATTTGATCATTTGTGTATCTATTTTATGAATCAAAAAACTATAAAGGATCTCCCCCAAAAATCGTATGTTAATCCTACCTGCCCACCATTATATCCATACTTTTAAGGGTTGATAGTTGCCTGAAAGAATAGAGACTTAACCTGTGATTTTCCTGGTATAGGGAACACTCAAATGAAGAAACTTCCAGTTTCAATACTGGTTGTCATCCACTTTACAATGTCTGGAAGTGCTTACAAAAGTTAAAGACCTTTCCTAGGCTCACATAATCAACAGTCAACAGAGATGGGACATGAGTCCATGTCTCCCTGACTTCAAGATCAGTTCTGTGATTACTAAAACCAGGAATGAAATATTCTAAGTGAGCAACATTAACTCTTGCAGGTAAGCAACAACACAAGCAATGTATTTTTAATTAACTTTTTTAATTTACAGAATGACAAGTATTTTTATAACAGTATAATAAAAAAGATAGTTGTACATGAAACTGTGAATCTATTATGTACAACTTGCTATTTCTTTTACATATATAAAGCTATCCTGTCAATTTCTTTTTTCTTTTTTTTCTTTCTTTTCCTCTCCCTGGAGGTAAACTACCCATTAGACACAAATGTGTGTGTGTGTGTGTGTGTGTGTGTGTGTGTGTGTGTGTGTACATATACTTGTAAAATAATTCTATGGTACATTGGAGTAATCATTTACTAAGTATTAAAAAAAAAAACCTTAGTAGCCAAAAAGGAATCAGACATTTCCTGGTGGTTAATTTACTCTCAGACATTACCCAATCCTGGTCTCCTTGGACTTGCTAGGTTTAGTAGTAATCTGAGCTAGGCAGCCCACTTTTAGGGTTCCACTTCACATGACTACAAAAGACTATAGTGCAATCAAATATTTCTTCTACTGTATAGTAAAAAGTCAGAGCACAAGGGCACTTTCTACTTGGTTTACCATTACTAATAACATAATATGGCATGATCTGCAAAGTAGAACAATGTATTATAATTTATGTCATTCCCAATTAAAAATGAATATAATCAAGTGATGTGATCTTTTGGAAACGAACAGAGGTCCATTAGTCTCAAGCTATAAATTTCTCCTTCTGGGGACCATAAAAGCAGAAGCTTTTGTTGAATAAGGGCTAAAAATATTCTATATTGAGAGAGCATTTTATGGCAATTCTGGATTAATTGACAAAATTCTCCTTCAGAGGACTCACTGTTTAAAATCTATTCAAAATAGCATTTATCCCAATGGCTCAGAAATGTTCTCTGTTGGTGTGACAGAATATTTCAATTCGCCACCAATCATATGATAGTAATGATTCATTTTCCCTTCATGCCATCCTATAGTGTGGTTCTGGGACAGGGATAATATATCATAAATCTGATTATGTATAATTTACTTGGTATTTGAGGTTTGTGTTTTTAAAATATGTACTAAATTCAACATGTTAATTCCCAAAGCTGTCCCTATTTGACAATGAGTCTGAGAAATATATAATAAATTAACTAATTCCACCAATTCATAGGTTAGGTCAAGATTAGGGTCAGCCTGAAGTTCAGATCACCACTGGGAAACCTAAGCAATAAGGAAATGTCATCAAAGTGGCAAGACCATACTCAAGAGAGCTGATTTATACTGAAACCTAAAATAGCAATTGAAAACCTGGGGGTTGAATCAATCTATACTGTATTTTGTAAAAAAAAAAAATTACTTTTTGAGACTCCAATTCAAATATATAATATTTAGAAGTGAAGACTTTTAGACACGAAGATAGAAAAGGCATGTTCTCCATGTGTATTTCACAATGCTAAGATTCCAATTTTGCCAAACCTAATATGAACAGGCAGCCAAATCATTCACCATTTTTAACAACTTGTATTGATCAATGAATTGATGAGTCCAGAAATACTTATAAAGTGCCTACTATATACCAGGCACTGTGTCAAGTGTTGGAAAATAGAAAAGATCTGCTGAGAAGATTTGTGATATACAAAGCTGGGAGAGAAAGCTAAGAAATGAATGGGAATATTTTCAAAACCATCATGACAGGCTGGAATCCTGGGTTGAGAACAGCAAGAAGAAATTTAAGATGGATGAAAATAAATCCTTGTGATAAGATCTTTTTATGATCTATCATAGAAAGAATGGCCTGGACAAGAGGAAACTAAGGGGAAATATTACAGCTGTCTTGAAATATTAGACAGGTTGTCATGTATAAGAAGGAACAGACTTGTTTTCTCTTACAAGAGAAGCAAAATATCAATTGGATATGTACTCAGTATTGAAGACTTGGCTTGGTTTAACCAGAATTCATGTTTAAAAAAAGATCTGATGGTTTTATTTGATCACAGACTTAAAATACAATAATACAACATGGATAGTATGATATGTCTAAAATCAAATGCAATAATCCTGCATTAATAGAAGTAGGATTTCTACAACAGGAAGTAGTAACCCCATTGAACCACGTCTGTAGTATCAAGTTCACATCTGGACATGCTATTTTAATAATGGGAAAACTAGATTGCTTCCAGCAAAAGTGTCTAGGAAAATGAGTTGTTTGACAACATATCATACAAAAAACTGGAGTTATTTAGCCTGGAGAAAAGAAGAATAAGAAGAGACATAATACTGTTTTCAAATATTTGTTCTATATTGTCTGAA
Organism: Myrmecobius fasciatus; assembly: GCA_023553655.1. NCBI lineage: Eukaryota > Metazoa > Chordata > Mammalia > Dasyuromorphia > Myrmecobiidae > Myrmecobius > Myrmecobius fasciatus. The sequence continues at coordinate 76,396 of JAJPUD010003482.1, forward strand.
AAGCAAAAACTAAGAGAGATGAAACATTGAAGGAACTTGTTTTCAGGACAAATAAAGAGGAATTTTATAGTAATGAGAACTATCCAAACACTAAGCAAATTGTTTTTTGAAGGTAGTGAGTTTTCTATCATTAGAGATATTCAGACAGAGACTAGACAGACAACTACATTTCAGGATTTCTTTAGGAAAATATTCTATGCTGTGTAAAAAGACTAGATAACTTTTGATATTTCCTTCAATTCTAAATTCATGACTCACTGAAATTTTCACTATGCCAAATTGTGATTAAAAACTTGAGCAATTATTAGATGCTCATTATGTGCAATAAAATGTGCTAAAAGTTGATGAAAATACAAAAATAGATAAGCTATAATACCTCTTACAATGGATCATATGACCTAGTGAGAGATAAATATTTACATGGTTAACTTACTAAGTAAAACAATATACAAGTCAATAACAGGAATACAAAAATCACATAAAAATCAGATGATAGAACATTTTCAGCTAAAGGGAAAACAATATGGGAATAAGTTATCAATTTGGTGTCAGAAGGTTTGGGTTTAAACCTTCTGACTAGAACAATGTGTTCTTGAACAAATCAGTTCTCTTCTCTGGAACTCATTTTGCTTATCTGAAAAAGTATGGTGTTGAACTAAGTGATATCTAAAATTTCTTCCCAGATTTAACAATGTATGTATGATCTGTTGGCTTTTAATTTTTTAATTTTTATTACTCTGAATTTGACAGAAACAAAAAATAAAAACATTTTCAAATGAAAATAGTATTATATATAAAATATAAATCTGATTATGTATAACTTATTTGAGGTTTTGGTTAAGTTATCTCAATAATCTGTGTTTCCCCCAAATCTCTTTCTGTTACGTTCTCTGTATTTTTAAAGTGCTTTATGAACATTCTTTCTTTTTTTTTTATTCTTTTCATCATTATCATGAGTACTCTTTTCCCCTCCAGAAATAAAAGTCCTACTTTGTAACATGTTAGCATAGTCACTCAAAACAAATCCATATATCACCCATGTCTAAAGATATATTTCTTATTCTAACGCTCTAGTATATCATTTTCCTATTGAAAAAAAATGAAAAGCATGCTTCTTCAACAATCCTCTGGAATCACACTAGGTCATTGCATTGTCAGTTAAAAAAATTATTAAGCACTTACTATGTACAAGGACTGTGCTAAGAACTAATAATAAAAAGATAAAATCAGTCCCCATCTTCTAAGTATTCACATTTTAATGGGATAGATGACATGAAAATAATTCTCTCTCTCTCTCTCTAAACCTCTGTGTGTGTATGTGTGTGTATATATATATACACACATAATCATATATGCACATATATAGGTGTGTGTATAAAGAGTATATACTATCAAAGTCAGTGAATAAATCAAATAATGAATAATATAAAAAAGAAAGCTAATGTTTATTGGAAGAACTAGGAAAATCTACCTGCAGAAGATAAAATGTGAGTTGAGACTTAAAGAAAGCACAGGAAACTAGTAGACCAGAGCAAGAAGAAGGAAAAGCATTGTCCAAATTTCTAAAGTCTTTTAAATTTGTTTTCCTTTCTAATAATGTAGTTAAGAAATAACGTTTTCTACTGGTTCTGCTTTCTTCATTCTGCAATAGTTCATTCAAGTCTTCCTAGGGTTCTATGAATCCATCTCATATCATTTCTCATGCTGCAATAATATTTTATCATATTCAAGTAACATAATTTGTTGTCATTGCCCAATATATAAGCTACACTCATTTCTAGTTCTTCTCTATTACAAGGGAGTTGCTATGAATATTTTTTGTATTTATGGATTTTTCTCTTCTCCTTCTATGATTTCCTTGAGATATATGTCTAATAGTGGTTTTTCTGGGCCAGCATAGTTCCATATTCTCTTTAAGAATAACTATATCAAATTGTGGCATTAGTATTCCTATCCTTCTACAGTCCCTTTAACAACTGTCATTTTCTATTTTTATCATCTGCTAATTTAATGAGCATGAAGCAGAATCTCATAGTTCTTGTAATTTTCAGGTCCTTTTTTATTAGTGATAGGAAGTTTATGTGGTTGTTAATAACATGGTTTTCTTCCTTTGAGAACTAGTGTACATCTTTTGACTATTTATCTGTTGGGTAATGACTCTTGTTCTTACATATTTGAATCATTTCCTTATATATCTTAAATCATAAGCTTTTATCAGGGAGCATTAATAGAAAAATGAAATCTTAGTTAACTATTTCTCTTTTGATGTGCACGCATTCATTTTGTTTGGCTAAAAGAATTTAATTTTATGTAATCAAAACTGTTTATTTTATTTTCTGCCATCCTCTTTTCTTTGTTCAAGTAGTCTTCCCTGATCCAAAGTTAAGAAAGATGTTTCTTTCCAGTATCCTCTACTATGTTTGTGATGTGATTTTTTATTTACAGCTTACTGTGACATATGGTGTGAGGTGTTTGTTTAAACTTAATTTTCCATGATCTATGATTCGTAAAATACTTCATGGAGAAGGTAGTATGTAAGCTGATCCTTGGATCATGGACAGAATATCAATAAGAAATTTAATATGATCCTAGTATATGATATGGCTGCTGAAAAAAAAACTAATATAACCTTAGGCTACATTAATAAAAATAGGGTCCAGATCAAAGGAGGTAGCAATTCCTTTGTATTACAATTTCATTAAAAGCAGAATCTAGACCCCAACCACTATCTTTTAAAAAAAATAGGTGAAAGAAAATTGTCAAATTAATTCTGCTCAATTTTATTTACTTTATATGGTCATCAGATGAGAGTTTAGAGATGGAAGTAAACTTAGAAGCCATCTAGTCTAACCTACAAACTTATAGATAACTTTTTTAAATCATCTAAATAGCTCAAGAAAATATAAATTATAATTCCATTTTACCAGCACAGTTATATGTAAACAAAACTATACCCATATGATAGTCTTTTTTATTTGTTTTCCTTGCTTCTAGTCTCCTTCCTTTTTTAATGCATTTAGATTGGCTATTAGGGATAGCTAGGTAATATTTTGATTAAAGCACCAGCCTGTAGTCAAGAAAACCTGAGTTCAAATCTACCTCCAGCAGCTAATAGTTGTGTGATCCTGGACAAATATGTTTGCCTCAGTTTCCTCATCTGTAAAATGGGGATAATAATAGCATCTATCTCCTGGGATTGTTGTAAATGACATAATAATTGTAAAATGCCCAGCATGGTGCCTGGTAAGTGATAAATAAGCCTATATAAATGCTAACTATCATCATTATTCTTATTTTTAATTTATATTCTGACCATGTTACCTCTCTGCTGAAAAATTCAGTATTCCACTACTAATGCTAAGACAAAATATAAAAGCCTTAAGTCGAAATTTGAAACTCCACAATCTGACTCCTATATTTTCAAACTTATTTCATATTAATCCATTTAATTCAATCTATTCAGATTGAATCTAATTCAATCAATTAGAAGCAAATCAACTTCTTAGTTGTTCTCCAAACTCATGCCCCGCTCCCACACTACTTACTGTATAGGCTGTCACTTATATTCCCTCTTTTACACAAGCACTTAGCATTCATAGATGCCTTCAAGAGTCATATATCTCCTATATAAATATCTTCTTGATTTCTCCATTTATTAGCACTCTCTTACTTTTGAAAATGCTTTGATTTTTCTTATGTTTTGTTTATTATGTGATCAAGATCATCCTTTCCTTTCTTCCACCATTCTAGAAATGTAAATATTCTCTTTGAGAACAGGGGCTGATTTGGTTTTGTCTTTGTATTTCATGGCCTTATAATATAATAAGCATTTGATAACATGTTAAATGATATGAATAATAATAAATTAAGCTAAAACTAACAACATAGCAAAACTATTCAGAATGGATCAAGTCATTGTTCAGGATGTCAGTTACATCAGTCATGTATTTATTCATATACATAAGGGTCAGTATTTTAAATTAGTAAAAACTGTGAATTAGGAAGTTTTTATTAGTACTTACTATTTATTTATACTATAACCCACTGGATAACATCTAAATGATAGTCACCTAACAATCATCTCATATAAAAAAATGAATATGACCCCTAAAGTCCGACAATAGTAAAAGTTCTTAATTTCCAAACACACACACACACACACACACACACACACACACACACCACACACACACAAAGAGAGAATAGAGTTCTGTATGATTTAGCCAGTTTGCTGAAATGTGAAACTTAAAGTTTTAATATCATATAAAAACCAATTCATTCCCTTTTAAGATTTAAAAATTATAGATAAATATCCATATAAGATTCTATTAACAGTGACTAATTAATTAATTATACAGTGACTAATAATAGATAGCATTTACATAATATTTGTAGGTTTGCAATATGCCTTGTAATAAGAATCTCACTTGAGCTTTACAACAATCTTGTAAGATAAGTGCTATTTTAGAAATGAGAAATTTGAGATACATTTAATGATTTGACCAAGATCACAAAAACAGTGAGGGTCTGACGTAGTATTTAAACTCAGGTTTTCCTAATTCTGAGTCCAGCAGTCTTTTGACTATACTACCCAGGTGTCTTATAATTGCATTTTGTCTCTTATATTTGCACCTTCCTTTCTTTCTTCAACTGCTTTAGTTCAAATCCTTATCTTTTACCTGGATTATTGCAATTACCTTTTAATTGGTTTTAAGGCCATCATTTCTTCCATTTGACATGCTGCTGATAGGTTAATCTCATAAAATTTAGCCCTGATTATGTTAATGTTCTCCCCAGAATCCTTTAGTGGCATCCATCCCACTGCCTAATGGAGTAAATCCAAACTCAATGGCACTTGTGATCTAGACAAAATATAACTTTCCAGGCATATTTCCTATTTTTTTTTCCTAACCCACATCACACATTCTCACTATAAGTTATTTCTTGAATAAGTCCCATAATTTTTTGCTTCCATGCTTCCCCCTTTCATTTAGAGGTTTTCCCTTTCTGGAAGGTCTTTCCAATCCTGTGCCCAGCTCTGTTTCTCTAAATGCTTACAGAACCTTCAGAGTTCATTTCAAATGCCACCTTTTAACAAAGCCCCTTCTCTGTCCCCTTCAATAAGATGTGATATTTCTGTGCTAAAAATACTCAAAGAACTTGATATGTATCCCTCTAATGGCACTATCCCACTCTGAACACAATTCTGCCACTAGATTAGAAACTCTTTAGGAGTAAGAATTGTGTTTCTATAGTTTCTGAAGCACCTAGTATATGGTAGCTTATACAGAAAAACCTTTTAATAAATAGATGTTGGATTAATGCTTGAACAATATATATATAGCTTCCTTTTCTAAGTATCCTAAGTGTCACATTCTTATAAAACAGGAGATGGAGACTGCATCATATGCACTTTTCAAGGTAACTAGGATGAGCTAATAAAAACTAAGTCATCAACCAAATATTAATCAAAGAAATCTATGGTGAATGCAGGAAAGTTATCTATGTCTTTTAATCTCATCTAAGGTTTTATTCTTTATTAAAAGCTATTTTCCAGATATAAATTCATACAGCCTTAATGAATATCAAATCTTCAAAAAAATTAATATTCCTATCCCCACAAATGAAGTCAATCTATCTTGCTACTACTGAGTCTTGATGTGAATAGATTTTCTAAAATCTCGTACAGGACTAAAGTCCAATTCTGATGCTTTATCATGGAATAGATTTAGCTCTGAGTTCCCAAAAGTTAGACAAGCTGAACATCTTAAAGTCTGGACAATGGGAAGTTTTAAAATTCAGGTCCTGTGACAGATTATTGTCCAAGGACCATCCCAGGCAAGTTGGGATAGGCTCATTAAAAGTTGGCAACAAGGTAATATATTTTTGTCCCAATTATTTTTAATAGCTTCTACAAAGTCAAAAAAGTATTAATAATTATCTCGTGACCAGAGTACCCACACTAATGATAGAACAGGTTTCTAAAATATGTTTCTCAGATCCAAGTATGCAAAGGCATGTTAGAATTCATCTGACTCATTTTTTCCAATGCAAGAATCTCTTCTATAGACTCTCTGGTAATTGGCTATCCAGTATCTTCTTGAATTCTTGCAATATGAGAGATCTAGAACCTGAGGAGATAATCTATTCTCTTGTCCAATAATTCTAACCATCAAAAAATAATTCCTTGTATTAATTGAAAAACTACCTTTTCACAGCTCCCATTCACTAGCCCAAATTCTCATCTCTGGAACTACAAAGTTAAATTTAAACCCCTATCCACTCGATCAGATCTTAACTATCTGAGGACAGCTACCATATTTCCTCACTTCTACTAAACACAGCATTTTTTATATGGCATCATTTTCAGATTTTCACCTTACTGGTCACACTCCTCTCCATATTCTCTAAAATGTCGATGTCATTTTTCAGCTGTCAAACTTACATTTGAACACACTATTCTAGCTGTGGTATGTCTGTGTTGTTCCCTTGCTCAAGAAGATTTAGTTAACTCCTTATTGCCTTTAAGCCAAAATACAACTCCTTGTTTGTTGCAATTCAACTCCAACCTGCTTTTCTAGGTTTACTCCACATTACTTTTTTCCATTCTCTCCATTTTCTAAGTCAATATATGATCTGCAGGGATCCTTGACACAGTCATAATGACACTACTGTACTTAAGTATAAAGAAATAATTATCTGTGTAAATATAAAGAGTATCCTCAGGAATGAAAATCTAGCTTTTTTTTTGAGTATTCAACTAAGCAAAAGATAACTACTGCCACATAATTTAATCCAATTCTCCTATTAAAAAAACACTAAGTTTTTTCATGAGAACATATTTGCTGCTAAACAATGAAATATTTTGTTTGCCAAGAGAATTGACTATTACCAAACTTCTTCCTTTTGTTGCATACTTTATTAAGTGAAAAGATCATTTCAAATCAGGGGATTTGACCTTGAATCCCAATTCTCTTATTTACTAACGATGTAATTCTGGATAAGTCATTCATCTAGGCCTAATTTCTCTACTCAATAAAATAAAAGAGTTTGAGTTGCAATGTCTCTTCCAGGTCAATATTATAATGCTTTGATCCCATATATGGGATAACTAACCTATATCTTGATGGACATAACAGTATGTCAGGAACCCAATATCCTTCTTCCAGTCTCAACTGGGTTCTGTGTGACTTTGGCCACATCATTTAACCTCTGAAAAATAAGATGACTGGACTAGATAGCCTCTGAAGTTCATTCCTGCCTTAAATTCATGATCAAAATTTCTGTCATCCTATGGCTCCCCCAAACAACTTTCTCAGGCAGCCAAATATTACCTGTCATCTGAAGATTAGGCAGGTAGAAGTTCAGAGATAAAGGAGGGGAAAAACTGAGAATGTTATCCAGGGTTCAAAGGAGCACTGGATAAGCAGCATGGAAGAACATTTATGCTACAGGAAGCCAGACTAGAGGCAGAAAATGGATAAAATAACGAGAGATGGACAACAAAGATGGTATCATTTGTTTTCAATGTAAGAATACCAGGCAGCAATTGACAAGCAAACTATTTTGACCAAGAGAAAAAAAGCTAGCCATGTAATCTAGGTACCTCCTCTCTAATTTTCCATGTATAAATGCACAAGAAACTAATGGTTTGGGGCAAAAACCCAATGTGGTGTTTTTACAAGAGCCTTGTCATGTGCACCCATCCTTTGGAATGAATTAATATGGATGACTGAAAGCAAACATTTCCACTCCTCCCAGCTCTTCAAAAGCACTTTTGGAATTAAAGAAGCAGAAAATTTTCAAGCTGAAAAGAATCTTGGAAATCTTTCAACCAACCCCCTCATTTTACCAGAGAAGAAAGTAAAGGCTCAGAGGTCTTGCTCATTCATTTAACACAAATTAATTAAGCACCTATTCTATTAAAGACACAATGAAAAACATGGTAAGTGACTCACCAAAAACAAAAGAGAAGCAAGGACTGGACTAAAACTCACTCCACCTAACTTCCAACCCAGTATTTTTCATGATACTGCCTCAACATTCTGTATGAATGATTTCATTTTATCTACAATTGGTAGTTTCAAAATTTAAAAAAAAATATGCATCTTCCTGAAGAATAGAACCTTTTTAGCGTGAAAGGAACAGAACCAGGAGAACATTGTATATAGCAACAGCAACACTGTTGAAAGATTACTTGTGAATGACTAAACTACTCTTGTCTTAAATGAACATTCAAGTCAACTATGAAGGACTTATGAAAGAAAATTAATTGATTTATGGAAGTATGTATAGTATGGTTATATACAGACCAGGAAAGAAGACAAACTCAAAATTTTAAATGTAATAAAAAAGAAGGAAATTTTAAAAGAAAAGAACCTGAATGAATGTGCCTTTCAATTAAGTTTGCTCTTCCTTCAGGAATTGCTAGATTTGTTTTTTTAATTTTATTTGCATAATATATGTGTGAGTAATTCTTCAACATTAATCTTTACATAGCTTTCTGTTACAAATATTTCCCCCAAACTCCCCACCCCTCCCCTAGATGGCAGGATATCTACTACATGTTAATTATGTTAAAATATTGGCAAATCGAATATATGTATACATATTTCCAAACTTATCATTGTTGTGCAAGAAAAATCATATCTACACAAAAGACATAAGAGATAAAGGAAACACAATGTAAGCAAACATCAATCAAGAGTATGAGAATGTTATGTTGTGGTCCACATTTCACATCCCTGTCTCTGGGTGTATATGGCTATCTTCAGTGAACAATTGGAAGTGGTTTGAAACATTTCATTGTTGAAGGGAGCCATGTCCATCAGAAGTGATTGTCATATACTATTGTTGTTGCCGTATATAATGATCTCCTGGTTCTACTCATTTCACTCAGCATCAGTTCATGCAAGTCTCTCCAGGCCTCTCTGAAATCGTCGTGCTGGTCATTTCTTACAGAACAGTAATATTCCATAATATTCATATACCATAATTTATTCAGCCATTCTCCAATTGAAGGGCATCTATTCAGTTTCCAGTTTCTAGCCACTACAAAAAGGGCTGCCATAAACATTCTTGCACACGTGTGGCCCTTTCCTTCCTTTATGATTTCTTTGAGATATAGGCCCAATAGAAATGTTGCTGGGTCAAAGGGTATGCACAGTTTGATAACTTTTTGAGCATAGTTCCAAACTGCTCTCCAGAACAGCTGTACCGTTCACAGCTCCACCAACAATGCATCAGTGTCCCAGCCCTCCCACATCCCCTCCAACATTCATCAGGAACTTTTCCTGTCATTTTAGCCAATCTGACAGGTGTGTAGTGGTACCTCAGGGTTGTCTTGATTAGCATTTCTCTGATCAATAGTGATTTGGAGCACCTTTTCATATGACTATAAATAGTTTTAATTTCATCCTCTGAAAATTGTCTGTTCATATCCTTTGACCATTTATCTATTGGAGAATGGTTTGAACTTTTATAAATATGAGACAATTCTCTATATATTTTAGAAATGAGGCCTTTATGAGAACCCTTAAATGTAAAGATGATTTCCCAATTTCTTGCTTCCCTCCTAATCTTGACTGCATTGGTTTTGTTTGTACAAAAACTTTTTAACTTAATATAGTCAAAGTTATCTATCTGGTTTTCAATTAAGAGTTCCAGTTCTTCTTTGGACATAAATTTATTCCAACTCCATAGGTCTGAGAGGTAAACTATATTACATTCCTCTAATTTACTTATAGTATCACTCTTTATATCCAGTTCATGAACCCATTTAGATCTTATCTTGGTATGTGGTGTTAGATGTGGGTCAAGCCCTAATTTCTTCCACACTAGTTTCCAATTTTCCCAGCAGTTTTTGTCAAATACTGAGTACTTATCCCAGAAGCTGGGGTCTTTGGGTTTATCAAAGACTAAATTGCTATAGTTATTGCGTAGTTTGTCTTGTGATTCTATCCTATTCCACTGATTGACTACTCTATTTCTTAGCCAGTACCAAATGGTTTTGATGACCGCTGCTTTGTAATATAGTTTTAGATCTGGTACAGCAAGTCCACCATCATCAGCCTTTTTTTTTTCATTAATTCTCTTGAAACTCTTGACCTTTTGTTCTTCCAAATGAATTTTGCTACTATTTTTTCTAGATCTGTAAGATAATTTCTTGGGAGTTTGATTGGTATGGCACTAAAGAAGTCGATTAGTTTGGGTAGTATTGTCATTTTTATTATATTCGCTCGGCCTATCCATGAGCATTTTAAGTTTTTCCAATTAACTAAGTCTGATTTTACTTGTGTGGAAAGTGTTTTGTAGTTTAGTTCATATAGTTCCTGACTCTCCCTTGGCAGATAAATTCCCAAATATTTTATACTATCAACAGTTATTTTTTTTTAATTTTTTTTTATTTGCATAACATATGTGTGGGTAATTCTTCAACAATAACCCTTACATAGCTTTCCATTACAAATTTTTCCCCCCAACTTCCCCGCCCCTTCCCTAGATGGCAGGATATCCACTACATGTTAATTATGTTAAAATATTGGCAAATCGAATATATGTATACATATTTCCAAACTTATCATTGTTGTGCAAGAAAAATCTTATCTACACAAACGATATATCAGATAAAGGAAACACAATGTAAGCAAACATCAATCAAGGAGTATGAGAATGTTATGTTGTGGTCCACATTTCGCATCCCTCTCTCTGGGTGTATATGGCTTTCTTCAGTGAACAATTGGAGGTGGTTTGAAACATTTCATTGTTGAAGAGAGCCATGTCCATCAGAATTGATCATCATATAGTACTGTTATCAACAGTTATTTTGAATGGAATTTCTTTTTGCATCTCTTGCTGCTGAACTTTATTGGTAATATATAAAAATGCTGATGATTTATGTGGATTTATTTCGTATCCTGCAACTTTGCTAAAGTTGTGAATTGTTTCTAGTAGTTTTTTAGTTGAGTCTCTAGGGTTCTCTAAGTACATCATCATGTCATCTGCAAAGAGTGATAATTTGGTTTCCCCATTACAGGTTTTAAGTAGATACTACTAATCATTTTAAGGAAAAGCCCATTTATTCCTATACTCTCCAGTGTTTTGAATAGGAATGGGTGTTGGATTTTATCAAAGGCTTTTTCTGCATCTATTGAGATAATCATATGGTTTTTGTTAATTTGGTTATTAATATAATTGATTATGCTAATAGTTTTCCTAATATTGAACCAGCGCTGCATTCGTGGTATAAATCCTACTTGGTCATGGTATATTATCCTGGGGATAGCTTTCTGTAATCTTGTTGCTAAAATCTTATTTAAATTTTTTGCATCAATATTCATTAGGAAAATGGGTCTATAGTTTTCTTTCTCAGTTTTCTCCCTACCTGGTTTAGCTATCAGCACCATTTCTGTGTCATAGAAGGAATTTGGTAGTACACCTTCTTTACCTATTTTTTCAAATAGTTTGTATAGTATTGGGATTAATTGTTCTTTGAATGTTTGGTAAAATTCACATGTAAATCCATCTGGTCCTGGAGATTTTTTCTTAGGGAGTTGATTAATAGCTTGTTCTATTTCTTTTTCCAAAATGGGGCTATTTAAATAATTTATTTCCTCTTCTGTTAACCTAGGCAATCTATATTTTTGTAGATATTCCTCCATTTCATTTACATTATCAAATTTATTGGCATAAAGTTGGGCAAAGAAACTCCTAATTATTATTCTAATTTCCTCTTCATTGGAGGAAAGTTCTCCCTTATCATTTTTAAGACTAACAATTTGATTTTCCTCTTTCCTTTTTCTAATCAAATTAACTAAAGGCTTATCTATTTTGCTGGGTTTTTCATAAAACCAACTCTTAGTTTTATTTATTAATTCAATAGTTTTCTTATTTTCAATTTTATTGATCTCCCCTTTAATTTTAAGAATTTCCAATTTGGTATTTAATTGAGGGTTTTTAATTTGGTCTTTTTCTAGCTTTTTAAATTGTAAGCTCAGTTCATTGATCTTCTGTTTCTCTGTTTTATGTAAGTAAGCATCTAGAAATATAAAATTACCCCTTATAACCACTTTAGCCGTGTCCCACAAATTTTGGTATGTTGTGTCATTATTGTCATTCTCCTGGATGAAATTATCATTTGTGTCTATAATTTGCTCTTTCACCCACTCATTCTTCAGGATTAGATTATTTAATTTCCAATTAACTTGTGGTCTATTTTTTCCTGGCCTTATATTACATGTGAGTTTTATTGCATCATGATCTGAGAAGGATGCATTTACTATTTCTGCTTTTCTGCATTTGATTTTGAGGTTTTTATGCCCTAACACATGATCAATTTTCGTATAAGTTCCATGAACCTCTGAGAAAGAAGTATACTCCCTTCTATTACCATTCAATTTCCTCCAGAGATCTATCATACCTAACTTTTCTAGCCTTTTGTTTACCTCCCTAACTTCTTTCTTATTTATTTTGTGATTTGATTTATCTAATTCTCAGAGAGCAAGGTTGAGATCCCCCACTAGTATAGTATTACTGTCTATTTCTCCTTGCATCTCTGTTAGTTTCTCCTCTAGGAATTTGGATGCTATACCACGTGATGCATATATGTTTAGTATTGATACCACTTCATTGTCTATGGTACCCTTTAGTAAAATATAGTTTCCTTCCTTATCTCTTTTAATTAGATCTATTTTTGTTTTTACTTGATCTGAGATAAGGATTGCTATCCCTGCCTTTCTTTGTTCATCTGAAGCATAGAAGTTTCTGCTCCAGCCCTTTACCTTCACTCTGTATGTATCTCTCTGTTTTAGATGTGTTTCTTGTAAACAACATATTGTAGGATTCTGGCTTTTAATCCAGTCTGCTACCCACTTCTGTTTTATGGGAGAGTACATCCCATTCACATTCACAGTTAAAATAACTATATCTGTATTCCCTGCCATCTTATTTACCCAGAGTTATGATTTTCTCTTCCCTTTCCCCTCTCTCCCTTCCCCCCTCCCCAGTACTTTATTTTTGATGACCACCTCCCACCAACAGTCCTCCCCCCTTTGGAATCACTCCCTCTCCTTTATACCTTTCCCCTAATCCTTCTATTAGTCTATCCCTTTTCTTTCCTCCTTTCCCTCCCACCTTCCCACAAGGAGGGTCAGGCCTTTCTTTGAAGCCAAATGTGTCTGATATACTCTCTTAGAGTCTAATGTAATGAAAGTAAGCTTACACAATACTCATTGTCCTCCCTACTTTCCCTCAATTATATTAGATCTTCTATGTCTCTTTATGAGATTTTGCCTTATTTTGCCTCCTTTATTTTTACTTTATTTTGCCTCCTTTCCCCCCTTTTTCTTTTCAGTATGGTATCCCTTCCACTTCTAATTTCTTTTCCATTATTATCAAAGAAAAATCAAATTATACCCCCATTCTTTAAGAATACCTATAGTAGAAATATAGCTCTCAAGAGTTCTTTCCTTTTTACCTTTTTATGCTTCTCTTAAGTTCTGTATTTGGAGGTCAGATTTTTTGTTCAGATCTGGTCTTTTCATTAGAAATAGGTGAAATTCTCCTGTACCATTGAATGACCGTCTTCTTCCCTGGAAGATGATGCTGATTCTAGCTGGATAACTTATTCTTGGCTGTAATCCAAGTTCTTTTGCCTTTCAGAATATCTGATTCCAGGCCCTTCGATCCTTGAATGTGGAAGCTGACAGATCTTGTGTAATTCTAATTACAGTTCCTCAGTATTTGAACTGTTTTTTTCTAGCTGCTTGTAATACCCTTTCCTTGGTCCAATAGTCCTGAAATTTGGCCACGATATTCCTTGGGGTTTTAATTTTGGGGTCTTTGTCAGGAGGTGATTGGTGAATTCTTTCAATGCCAATTTTGCCATTTGTTTCTAAAACATCAGGGCAATTCTCTTTCATGATTTCCTGGAAGATAGCATCAAGGTTCTTTTTTTCATTGTGACTTTCAGGGAGTCCGATAATCCTTAGATTGTCTCTCCTGGATCTGTTTTCCAAGTGGGTTGTTTTTCCTAGGAGATATTTCATATTTTCTTCTATTTTTTCATTTTTTTTGTTTTTGTTTGACTGATTCTTGAAGTCTTAATGAGTCATTTACTTCTATTTGTTCAATTTTAATTTTCAAAGTATTATTTCCTTCAGTTATCTTTTTTAGCTCCTTTTGTAGCTGGCCAGTTGAATTTCTTGATTCAATGCATTCTTTTTCCATTTTGCCAGTTTTATTTTTCAGTGAATTGTTGTCTTTTTCCAATTCACCAATTTTGTTTTTCAGTGAATTGTTGTCTTTTTCCAATTCACCAATTTTGTTTTTCAGTGAATTGTTGTCTTTTTCCAATTCACCAATTTTATTTTTCAGTGAATTTTTTTCTTTTTCCAATTCACCAATTTTGTTTTTCAGTGAATTGTTGTCTTTTTCCAATTCACTAGTCCTGTTTTCCAGTTTTTGATATCTCTGTTGCACTGATCTCAATTTATTTTCCCATTCTTCTTCTAGCTCTCTTTTGAGACTCTTTATGCAATCTTCCAGGTAAGCCTTCTGAAAGGGAGACCAGCTTAAGTCTACCTTTGTGGCTTCATCTGGGATTGTTTTCAGAATCTCAGGATCTGGGGACTGCTCTATTTTTTCTCCATAAAAGCTGTCTATGGTGAGAGCTCTCTTCTGCTTCTTACTCATGCTTTTGAGCTGAGGTATCAGTCACCAGCAGGGGATTCTGCAGCAGTTTCAATTTGCCCTGGGGCAGTTTGCCGTTGACTTCCGGTCTGAGGCTGGGCAGCTAAATCGGCACTAGGACCACGTTTTTGGCTGCTCTCAATCCACCCTTTACCAAAGGCAGATCTGCCAAAGCACCTGCCCGCAAGCAGAGCAAAGTGGCCCAGGCGTCTCCCAGGGGCTTCCTGGGTGCCTAAAAACCGCCTTTGTCCTACTTCCTCTCTGGCTGTGCCCTGTTGTCTGATCTCGGCCAACGGCCGATCCCCTGAGGCTAACCTTCTCAAGAATTTTTTCAAAGTAGATTGTTGATAGAAGTGCGTTGTAGTTCAAGTGTTTGGTGAAGCCCTCACTCCAAAACCAGTTCGGAGGCTCAATTTGTCTGGGTCTGAGGGAAGGTCTCAGGAGTTCACAGAGAACGCTGTCTGCAGTTCTCCATCTTGGCTCCACCCCTCCAAATTGCTAGATTTTTTTTAAAAAACTGGACCTGTGATACCTTGTTTTCAACACACATACACACACACGCACACACACGCACACCATTATTGTCATATCCCATCTCCTAAGGAATTTCCTTTTCCAGTACAGATACCTTCTCTGCTTTTAGGAAGTTGAAGGTATTTTTCTTAAGTGGGTTTTTAAGGAATAAAAATTTTAAGGAAAATAAATTTGCCTTAAAAAGAATTTTTCTAAAATAATGTCCATTAACATATTTACATACAGTAAATACTCAGCTAGTTTCTCATTGCTCTTTGACTTCAATTCCAAGTGTCCTTCCAGCATAGGTAATATTAAAGAGCCCTCTAGAAGTTATTTTCTATTGGATATATGATCCATGCTTTCCTCTGAACTTCTAGAATTTGTGCTCTTATAAGAACACTAATTTGAAAAGACTTAAATTCATTATAAGGTCTAAATAGTCAGTTTTCAGAAGAAACTTGCCCTATCTCATCAAAAACATTACCCTCTCCACACCAGGCAAAGGCCAAGACAAAAACATATTTGAAATAGTGTTTGTCACATGTTACAAACCTACATATTTTTCAAATAAAATTTGAAAAGTGTCCATTCTGAAGTAATTTCAACCAATCCTGCTGTTCTCAATAAGATCCTACATTTATTTTGTACTGCCTGACCTGATTGGGGCTTTAGCACTACATGACTTCTGTAAAAAGCTTTAAGAAAACATCTTCATGTTCCTGAGAAATACTCTGACTATTCTCATTCTATTTTCTAAGAGGCTTCAGTGGACTCTTGAGTGCAGGCCCAAGACTTTTCAGTACAGTAAAAATGGGTTTCTCTTGCAGTGATGGAAGAGATAGTAGATACCACAAAAATGTTCAAGCTTCCCAGTGAGATGCACTATGTTGTCTGTCCCTGTACACACAGGGAAAAGATTGTCTAGGGCAGAAGTTCTTTACCTTTCTGGTATCACAGATGCATTGAGTGGTTTGGTGAAGTCCCTGCTCTGAATAAAATATTTTTAAGTAATTGAAGGAAATGCTAAATTTCAACTAGAGGTCAGTAAGAAAAAAAATGTATTTGTCTTTCTGGCCCAATCTAATCATGACCTGAAATATAGTCATGGGCCCCTTTGGGCTCCATGTATCCCAGATTAAGAATCTCTAGTACAGAGGATCGTGAGCTTTGAGAAAACATTTTGAATTTTATCTGGAGAATACAAAATAATTTATCTACCAGTAAGGTATATAGCTCTGAGATGCTATCATATTAGGCCACATGTCCCAGCCTAATTGTCTTTTTACCCTTCCAAGTAAAGGGTAATATAACACACTTAAAAGCAACATGGAGTCCAGATGTACAAAGTAGAGACTGGAAATACAGTACTGTGGCAACTAGAATAGTTTGTTTCTGCCTTAATCTCTGCATTTATAAGAGGAAGCATATTCAAGATTGTTTAGGACTTGTTTTCTTTTTCAGAGATATGACAGTGTTGGACCCAGACTCAGGAAACCAGTATTTATGAGTTACATGTCCATGAACAAAATCATTTAACTTCTCTAAACGTTAAGCATGGAGTTGTTATGGGCTTCAAGTAAGAGAAAGCACTTGGTATAAGTATCTCAAACACTTATTACCATCAAGTATATGGTTAGTGTTTTACTATACACTGTTGCCTAAAGTTCTGGGCCTACTGCAGCCCCAGGCTGAACCTCAGTGGATAATGATGACCTACCTGAACTCATTTATCAATTGTTAGCAAACTACCCAACCCATCTTACCCTCCCCATCTGATTCTGAACCCCTGGCTGCCACCACTCAACCCTATTCATGGACTTCCATATACTCCCTTCTTCCTATTCCCCTCAACTAAAATCCCCTCTCAACTATATGACTAAATTCCTTAATAAGACTATCTACACTCAATGCCTCCACATCATTTTATCTCATTCTCTTCTTAGCTGTCTGCAGTCTGGCTTCCAAATAAATTATTCAACTAAAAATGTTCTCTCTAACATTGTTTATAATGTCTTAATTGGCAGATCTAATGAACAGATAGTATATCAGGCTGAATTTGAACTCAGATCTTCCTTATTACAGGTCCAGCACTCTTATCCAATTGTGTCATGAGCTACCTTCATTACATCTCTTGTATATTTCCCTTTCTCTCCTCTGAGATGTGCATCACTGCACATCTGAATTATTTCAATAGCCTGATGCTTCAAGTGTCTTCCTACTCCAATCCATCCTACATTCAGCTGTGAAATTGATCTTCCTGAAATACAAGTCTGACCAAATCACCTCCCTAATCCAATCAACTCCAATGGCTCCCTATTGTCTTCAAAATAAAATATAAAATCACCTGTTATAAAGCCTTGTATAACTTGACTTATTCCTACCTTTCCAGTATTCTTACACTGTGCTTGACTGTTCTGTATTTACAATAAAGTAACATTGACTTCTTTGTGTTCCCTCTCACACAACAGCACTCCATCTTTCAAATGAGCATTTTTATTTGTTGCTTCCCATATCTGGAATTCTCTCTGTCCTCATCTCCATTTCCTGCCTTCCATGGCTTCCTTCAAGCTTCAGCTAATGACCTACCTTCTGCAAGAAACCTTTTCCAGTCCCTCTTAATGTGGATACCTTTCCTCTGTTCATTATCTCCCTTTTATCTAATGACTAAATTGTTAATTGTTTTTCATTGCATGTTTTTTTTTTGCATTTTTTGCATTTTCATGTTTGAAATTGCATTTCATGCCATTAAACTGTGAGGTTCTTGAGAGTAAGATTGTCTTTTTCTTTTCTTGTATCCCAACCACTTAGCCCTGTGCCTGGTACATAGTAAGTGCTTAATATATGCTAGTTGATTGATTAACTGACATAAATGTCAGTTATTGTTTTGAGGGATGACTAGGTTTTCTTTTTTCAAACTAAATCATTTAATGCAAGTAAGCTGTCTTAGGGCATTATATAGCAGTTATAATATGTGATACTCTTGAAAGAATATATCTTAGTAAGTAAATGAATATTGAATTCTAAAGAGAGATAAATCATAAAATACAAGGACAATGATTTAAAAGGAATTTGTGTGATATGATATCATCCTTTCAAAAAAGCCATTCCATGTCTTCCCTGTAATTTGCCACAAAGGAGTCAAAGAAGGCAAAAAATAACCAGAATTACCAGGTAAAAAAGTATTTGCTCTGCCCCCTTATATTTCTCAGGAGGTAAGCCTCTATTCAGGCAGATATAACTACTCAATAATACAGTATTTTAGTACATCTCAGTATTAATTGTAACTTACTTGAGGCTGGAATGTGGAATGGGCTGCGGGCCATGCACTGGGATGCTGCCTCTACTTGGTTCCCAAACTCTCTGGCCTTTTCTTCCTGTTGGCTATTTGTTGCAGATGTTCCCATCGGTTTTTCCCTGCCAACTGAAATAAAGATTTTTTTAAGGATGTCATCCACACAAAGTCACTTGTTTCTTCTCTGAAACTCACCATATGTTCAGCTACACACACTAAGATCTGCTATTGTCACTATTTCAATGCTTTGCCAAATCTTTTTCCTCCACATTGCATAGTTACCAGAAAGTGCCTTTTTATTCTTAGCAGCAGGCTGCACGTGGATGGTATTCCAATAAAATCCATTCGCTGCCTTGAGAATGCAAGAAACAGGGCAGCACTCATGTAGGAATCAAATGACTTTTTCAAAATGTAATTTTCTTATGACTTCGAATGTTGCCTCCTCCAACCCCCTGGTGCTCTGCCTTTCCTAAAAGGGGACATTGACTGTAAAATGTCTTTCAAACAAAACTGCTTGTGGCCTTCTAAGAGATGGCAATGCAAAGCAAGAGAAAAATCTCTCCAATCTGAAAGGAAATACTTACTGCTTTACATTTTTTTTGAGGATTATATTGTTTTGGCACCTCATGCTGATAGCAAATATCTTAATCAAGTGCAATTGCTCTTCTGTTTTAATGATATGTTCAATTGTTCAAGATCTTAATGTATGTGGGGTTTTGTGATAGGGAAGTCATTCTCTGTGATAAAGCAAAGGGTTTAGTTTTTTTGGGGGGGGTTGGGGTTTTTTTAATGGACAGGGGTTCATATATTACCATACTGTGATTGTCAGGTCTTTGGAGACCTCAACAGCTGTAAAATATCATATAAATGTCTGCTACTACCTAAATAATAAATAACAAAAACAATTTCTTAAAAGGCTGAATGCAGTTAATAATTTAGGAATTAAGTATATGTCAATGTGAGATATCAGAATATCTTCCATCCCCTGATTCATAGGAATTAAAGGTTTTTCATCACATCGATTTTGATCCAATGGACTGTATAATCTTGACTTCTTCAAAACTCTCCCTGATCATCACATAAATTACCCTTTCTGGGATCAAAAAAATACAATCATAAGTCAGTAATGAGACAATATTTTAGGATATGTAGAATCACTTTTCTTCTGGCTTATATTCATTTATACTCTCCTGACTAGACTGTTGTTTTTCATATTCTACTTTCCATGACCCCATTTGGGGTTTTCTTGGAAAAGATACTGGAGTGATTTGCCATTTCCTTCTTTAGCTCATTTTACAGATGAGGAAACTGAGGCAAACAGAGTTAAATGACTTGCCCAGGATCACACAGCTAATAAGGTATCAAGGTCATATTTGAACTTCCTAAGATGAGTCTTCCTGAATCCAGACCCAGCACTTTATATACTGTGCCATCACTAATAGAGGCTAATATAGATAACAGGGTTTTTAATTATAGAACCCTGGAGTTGAATAGAGCAAATTATTCATTTCCAAAAGCCTCTCAAATAAAAACAGGTCAAAATAACATGTGATTCTTTGAAATAATGAATAAATTTGTCAGACAATCCTATGATTGCTAATTACAAATATATCAGAACCTAGCTATTTAATATTAATATCAAGTGAAGGATATCTTATAAAATGTTTTCTAACATTTTACAGGATTTACAATGCAGAGTTTAAATGAAAGAAATCTACCCTATAAAAATAAAGAATTTCTAAAGGTTTCTTGGAATACTTTAGAACCTTCTAAATAAAAATAGTAAACATTTAAAATTGCGTGGCCTAAATATCTACCCTAGAAAAACCAAATGGATGAAAAATGTCTGTTGCCTAGAATGATTTCCATATGAGATCAATGGATCACTACAGAGTTGTTTCAGAAGTAAATTTATCATGGACAGACAAGGTTAATGAACAATGAGAAAAAGGGTAGGCTGGATTGTCTTTGGGAACTTATGGTACTGCTTTTGATAACCTGATAATTTTTCTTTAACTAAGGGCACATACTTTTAACAACAATATTCATCTGGTAATGTTTCATGAGTGCAAGTCATGGAATATCACAGAATTCAAGGTAAGGTTCAAAGAAAAAACAATAGAGAAGAAAATGGTGGGCATAAGTAGTAACAGTATCAGTATCAGTATCAACTGATCAGTATCAGTAACAACTGCACAAAAGAAACTGTGTAAAAAATATCAGAGATCAATGATCTGGTCATCTAGGGATGGGGGTGGGGAGGAGGGGAAAAGCTTGGGAAAAAAAGTTTTTGCAAAGGTCAATGTTGAAAAATCACTCATATATTTTGTAAATAAAAAGCTTTATATAGAAACTCTGATGAATAAAAAAAATTTAAAAAAGAGATCAATGATCTGATTAATCATATGAGATAAAGAATAGCCAATGAGCAACCCCCATGCTCAACTAGTGTCTTTGGGATATCAGAGGAATTCAAGAAAGGTTCCGATTATGATGCGTGGAGGATCTATCTACACATAAAGGAAAACAGAGAAAAAACTGCACAGAATGAAAAAGCATGGATGGTATATAATCAACATTATTGGAAGGAATAGCCATATTGATAAAAGCAGAGAAATATCATAGCAAATATCAAGACTGGTCCTATTCAGAAAGCACCATTATGAGTGCTTTCTGATTCTCTAGGTTCATACCATTTAGGCTCTGCTGATAATCTTGACACTTTTGCAGTGATTGAACTATTCACACAGCCATGGGAATTATGTTAAAAGCTATATTCTATGTGTCCTGGGACTTTGAATGTGTCAGTATTGTATCAGCAATTAATATCTGCATTCTGACTATTTGAGAAATTGTCATTCACAGAGTAGTTTGATAGCTCCTTATTCTTAGGCTCTATCAGAGTAAAAAAAAAATCTTAGAAAGGAGACAGTGATTAAAACCTGGAATCATACTTCCCATGAAACATGGGTCAATGTTTTGGGTTTTTTCTTTTTTTTCATGATTTTCTGTCATTTGAATTTTTTTTCATGATTTTCTGTCATTTGAATAAGATAATCAGTATAAAATGTATAATATAAAATGAAATATATATATAAATTAATATATTGGTGTATATATAACATATAATAAAATATAAAATTAGGCATTCAGTTTAGAATAATACACTTTTGCCTACTCTGAAAAAAGAAGAGCAAGGAGAACAAAAGATCACCTGGCCTTTAAAACTGGAGAGTATTATTATCATCTCACAACTAGCTAATGACATTCCAGGGTCAAAGGGATTTTGTATATATCAAAAATAAGTAGAAAGGTATCTTAGTTGAGGGCCTATGTGACCTCTAGAATCTAGAAGGACATGTATCATGGAGTAATAATAACAACAATAATAATAGTTATTTTAATTTTCATAACAATAATAGTCAGCATTTATAGAATGCTTTATGATCTACAAAGTACTTGACAGATATTATCTGTCATGTTCACAACCACTCTGAGAAGTAGGTGCATTTTGTGGATAAAGAAACTGAGGCAGATATAAGTCAAGTGACTTGCTTAAAGTTGCATGGATAATAAGTGTTAGAGACTGGAACTGAACTCAGATCTTTATGACTCCATGAAAAAAAAGGCACAAGAAGAAATGACTAAATAGGAAAGAATATCTCAAATTCAAAGTTATGAGTCAAGAGTTAGGAAACCAAAATTACTTCAATACCTCCAAGATCATTATTTAATTGTTTTGAGAACTCCTTCCATCTATGCAAAGTTTCTTTCTATAAGTTGGCGATGTTGTTTGTTCTCTGTACTAGAAGAGAAGCATGAGGAGGTAATTCTGTGACATGCAAGCAAATTGAAGTGAAAGAGAGCTGTGCAAGGTCACCTGCCTTACTTTCCCCTCCAGAACCATCTGGGTCCAGTGGCCAGATATAGATCAGAATGACTGGAAATATCCCTGGATGCAACAGGAGACCTTGACCTTTTTAAGCTGAGGTCCTCAACAGACTTCAGTCTGACTGAGGCTTCACCCATTCAGTGATTAAGTCTAGGTAGCAACTGAGGCAAAGAAAGCACTCTTTTTGCTAGTTCAAAAAAAATCCAATCTGGGAGAGAAAGATCCTCATGAAGAGTCTTCAAGAATCATCATAGTCAGACGTGGAGTAAAGATGTCAGAGCAAAGGCAGGAATTCACCTAAGTTCTTCCCCTCCAAATACCTTTAAATAATGACTTTAAACAGGTTCTAGAGCATTCAAACCCAAAAAAAGACAGAGTAAAAAAACTTGAAAGATCAGTAGAAAAAGTCTGTTGCACCAGGGTGAGAGAGGGATACAATCCCATATGGGCTACACCAGAGCAGACTGGGCCCCAGAAAACCAGAAGTAGGCCTCAGGGCAACCAAAGCAATGGGAGCAATGGGAGCAATGGAGTGGCAATGGGAGTCTGGAAGTGGCAACTTCCAGACCTCAGCCTACAAATGGTAAGAGAGTCTGATAATGGGAGGAGATTTGTAGACATCCCTTTGCTGGTAACAGAGGCTGAAATAGAGGTCCCTTTGACCCAACAATATCCATGATTAGGTCTATATCCCAAAGAAATTTTTTTTAAAAAAGGAAAAAGACCTATATTTACAAAAATATCTATAATACCACTTTCAGTTTTGGCAAAGAATTGTAAATTGAGGGAATGCCCATCAATTGAGGAATGGATGAACAAGTTGTATATGATTGTGATAGAATATATCTTTAAGAAATATACTTATACTTTAAGAAATGATATACAGTATACTCTCAGAAAAACCTGGAAAGACTCACATGAACTGATGCAAAGTAAAATGAGCAGAACTAAAAAAATTGTACACAGTAATAGCAATATTATATGATGATCTATTATGAGTAATTTAGTTATTTTCAGCAATACAAAATTCAAGACAATTTTTTAAGACATGATGAAAGGTGCTATCTATCTCTAGAGAAAGAACTGGTAGAGCCAGAATATATATGAAAGATAATTTTTCTTATGTTTCTTGGAATTTTTTGTATGTATTTTCTTTCATAGCATAACTCACATAACTATGTGTTTTGCATTTCCACACATATATAATGTATGCCAAATTGCTTACTTTCTCAATGAGGTGGGGAGAGGAGAGGTAGGGAGAGAACCTGGAATTCCAAAGTAGAAAAAAGAATGTCAAAATTGTTTTTTCATGTAACTGGAGGGCTGGGGGGCAGGCGGATAAATATTAAAAGCAGGGTAAAAAAATCACCATGGCCAAAAAGTTCATCATGCTGTGGCCAATCTGGTATTATGAATCCTTAATCTTTCCCACTAAGTAGTATCTGCCAGAATTTGTGCATGTTCCTTTGGCATAACCTTAACTAATAATCTCTATGTTATGATAAGATATCTAAGAAAGATGTATTGAAGCCATCATAAAAGCTAAAAATAGCATAGTGAAAGAATGGGCCATAGCAAAGTTATTATTTGCTTCGCAGAGAAATAGAGAATGTGAGACACACACACACACAGAAGACAGAAAGAAAGTGGAGAAGAAAGAGTAAGAGAGGGAAATAAAAAGAGAGGGAGAAAGATGGAGAGGAGAAAGATGGAGAGAGACAGAGAAGAGGGAGAGAAAAGGGAGGGGAAAAGAGAGAGAAGGAGGGAAGAAAGTAGAAGAAGGGAGGGAGGGAAAGAGACAGAGAGACAGGGAAATAGAGAAACAGAGGGGGGAAGGAGGAAAGGAGGGAGGGAGAGAGGGAGAGGAAGAGGGAGAGAGAAAGAAAGACAAGAGGAAGGAGGGAGAGAGGAAGGGAAGGAGAAAAAGAGGAAGGAAGAGAAGAGGGAGGGAGAACACTCAGGAAGAATATAATGACTGTCTTCAAGAATTTGAAGGATTGTCATTTGGAAGAGGGATGAGGCTTGTTATGTTTGGCTCTAAAAGACATTAGAAACTATGGGTGGAATTACAAAGAGAAATATTTAGGCCAAGCAAAAACTGCCTAATAGGCTGCCTTAAGGACATGGTAGATTTCCCTTCCTTGAAGAGTTTCAAGGAGTGCTTGAAAGGGTTTGTTGTAGCAGAGCCCTTAGAATTAAAGGTTGTACTAGTTGGCCACTGAGGTCCATTCTACAGCTCAAATTCTGTGATTCTTGTTAAGAGGTTAGTGGATATCCCTCTCCATAAGCAATCCCAATAATTATTAATGCTAAGAACTTCAGAGGCAGGACAACTAGACAAAATGGTTTTCTCTCCAGCAGAGCCTAACAAAACAATGCCTGCCAAGATTAACCTGATGGCAGGAACTGAGAACAAAATTATGGCTAAATACTATTATCATATATATGATTGCTATAACAGGTATGTCATTGCTTCCACTCATAGGAAGCCTGAGATCCATCAGTAAAATAACAGTTTAATTAGCTTAGTCTTAAGTCAATTTTCAGCAGTGATTATCACTAACAGACAAAATCTGACTCCTGTCTGTCCAGAAATATAATCAGGCTACTGGGGACCTGCTAAGGGAAGTGGTGTTCAAGGACAGATACTTGTACAAAAGTGCATGTATCTTTTTACCAGCATGTAAGATTCTGATCCAATGGGAAGGAGAGGGAGAAAAACCATAAAATCATCTAAGTGGGGAGGGAGACCAATGAAAGCTACAATCCCAGGTGGGCAATGTAGAAACTTAATTTTAGGTGGCATTCTGGCATACAACTTGGTTAACAGACCCTTTGCTCAGGAAGCATAATCTGAAATTCTGTTTTTACTTGAGAATAGACAGTATTAGAATGGAAGAACTAGCCAACCATGATATTGCTGAAAGAATACTGCAATTTCCTTCTCATGGGATCTTTGAAAATTGGATAGACTTTTTTACCTTTCAGCAATTGCTTAAGGCTGGGAAGGCTTTCAAAGTAAAGGGGTGGGTTCAAATAATAGCTTAAAATCAAAAGGGCAAAAGTAACTGTTGGTTTAATATTTCATCTAAAAGAGTGTATACTCAAAATATAGAGATTTCTTCACTTATTACAAGGGCAATCCAAGACCCAAAGTGCTAGGTAGTTGTGCTTTTCAGGGGTTATAACTCAGAAGTTTCAAAATGATAAAAAAGGAAGATCATATTGGTTGGTCTTAGTAATGATTTTTAATATGTTCTGATTTTCAAATTGTAAAACTGCTTTCAAATTTGCCTTGCTTTGCAA
This sequence comes from Myrmecobius fasciatus, assembly GCA_023553655.1. Classification (NCBI taxonomy): domain Eukaryota; kingdom Metazoa; phylum Chordata; class Mammalia; order Dasyuromorphia; family Myrmecobiidae; genus Myrmecobius; species Myrmecobius fasciatus. Next base: position 102,090 of record JAJPUD010003482.1, read on the forward strand.
AGATTCAAAGATTAAGATTTTGAGAGGCTTCAAAAGCATGTGTTATTATTTAAGAACCTGAGATATACAATATAGGCAAGTAAAGACTTGGTGGGGAGATAAGATGGTTGTCTTCATATATCTGAAGAATATAAGGAATAAAAAATGTTCAGAAGAGAAAGCAAGAACAGTAGACAATTGCAGAGAGGTTTATTTGACTTTGTAGAGCTTCCCAAAAGTTAGAGCTGAGCAAATCCAGAAGAGGCAACACTGGAGCAAATGAGTTTGACGTTTTTCAGGAAAGTTGTAGAGTTCTTGCTATAGTATAGGTTGCCATAGATACCTTCAGAGATGCTACCAATTCTAAAGTTTTGTGATTCTATGATATGTTCAAGAGTATTAAGAACCAATGTAACAGATTCACAGAATGACAGAATTTGATAGTTGAAAAGGATTTTATCAGTCATCTAATTCAACCCATACATGAAAGGAATTGCTACTATAATAAAGAATCATCCAGAAACTGTTTGAAGACATCTAAGAAGAAGAATCCAACAGATTAAAAAACTATTAACCTCACTTAAGCAGTTATTAATTCTGTCCTTTGTTTTATACATAGAGTCAGGTACAAGTCTTCATTCTTATGTTACTCTGTGGTTCTTGAAGGCCACCTTAACAAAAGACAACTCTGGAAGTTCTGCCAAGCTGGAAATGTTTTGTGTATGGACCTAGTAATGGACTGACTAAGAGTGATCCACAGAGTGTAAACTACTTGAGAGCAGTAGTGTTTTGGGGTTTTTTTGTTTTTTTTTTGTTTTTAACTTTCTATCACAGCATATTAGAACATTATCTGGCACATAGGATAGGCTTAATAAATGCTTGCTGATAAATCAGCCTAAGTAAGTTTGAAGACCATGATCAGTTAATATAAGAACTTTAAGAGTTAAAAAAAATGTTAAATTTTTTTGGCCTCAGAAACTCTTAATGTTAAATTTTTTGGCCTCAGAAACTCTCAAAGACCATGGACTAAATTATAAAGTTATTATAATCATGTTATCATGCTATCTTGTATATGATTGCTATAGCAGGTATGCCATTACTTCCATTCATTGGAAGTCTGAGATCATCCTTAAGAAAAAAATCTAATTAGTCTAGTCCTAATTCAATTCTCATAAGTGATCATCACTAAAACACTAACATCACTAACTGACTGTGTCTGCCCAGACATGTAATTAGGCTACTGGGGACCTGTTGAGGGAAGTGGTATTCAAGGACAAGTATTTTATCTTTTACCAATGTGAAAGATTCTGACCCAATGGGAAGGAGAGAAACTATAAAACCATCCAAATGGGAAAGGAGGCTAATGAAAGCTAAGATCCCAAGTGGGCTATTAATGGAATGAGGACCCATAATGGTAAAATTACATAACTTTGTAATTTTGAAGCAACAATAAAGTTTTTTTTTAATCTCAGAATTTCTGTAATACATTAGTATTATAGAAATACTATATAGAAAGAAATATACATTAAAGGTAATTATTGATTGCATACATTTTTAAAAATTCAAACCCCATAGTATATTGCCTAAATAAGAATGATATTATATGACACAAGAATAAAATTGCAATTGATCCAAAGAATAATGGAAAGATAAATAGTGAGTATAGTAATTTGTTATTGTTGATGGCTGCAAGGAAGAAGATGCTGGAAACACTTCACCAAGGACATGTATGAGCATATTTTGCAGTGAACAGGTCAAGAGTAAAAAGATTTATTAACATGGAAAAGCCCATATGTTGAATTGGTATATGTAACAAAAATGTAAAAATGTAGCAAAAAATGACTTCCAATAAATTATGTAAAACTCCTCTGGAAGATTTCTAGAAAGATACCCATTAGAATTATACACAATGAGAGGACAGATTGGAATCTATATCAATAGAGAAAGTATCCCTGATATACTGATGTAAATAATATGTATAAGTAAACAAATGATTTAAGAATGAAAATGTTCTATTGGAACTGACTAGTGAATCAATGGTATACAGATCAATGAGAGAAGGAAAATTATTATGCATTTTTAGTATATGTAAATATATACCAATGATCCCATAGCCTAAAAAACTTTAATTTTAATACAAATTTAAGATAGAAGTTAAAACACAGATATCACCTTTTCCTGCTTACTCATGTTTATAGTCATCAAGAGCTTTATGAAAGGATTACTTGAATTACATAAAAAGAAGGGAATCTTTTTTTAACATCTTATGAGATATAGAAATACTTATATGCAGTCATTCATATAAAGGTCAAATAGGATACCTAATATGCTGTAGGTATTGAAAGCATAGGTTCTTTCTTCACCCTTCCTTTGTAATTCCATGAATGAGTTCAGGTTGAGGTATTTTGGAGGGATTTGTTTGCTTTTTTGTTGTTTTTTCCCCACACCTTCTATTCTTATCCCCAGGAAACCAGGATGACAAAGATTAACTGAGGAGAACATTTGCTAGAAAGTTGGACTCATCTATCTCAGTGCTAAAAGGCTCACCCACACTCCAAACCTTCAGCTCTAAAATTGTAAGATGTGTTTAAATTTGTGACAAGTTCAATCTGTCTTATAGTAAATTCATGTTTGTGAAAACAAAACAACATTTTTTCTCATTTTCTTGTAAATTAAATCACCTGACTACATTATAAATTCCTATTATTCAGAATAATCAGAATACAATTGTCAATTAAAATTCTGATTGAAAAATAGCTTTAAAGATGCCAGTCATTATGAAGATTCTAATTCTCCCTTCAAAACAATTTAGTAGTAATTTTTCAGGTATATTTGTCAAATGAGATATAGAAGAAAGTCTAGCCAAATATAGCCAAGACTAGGTAATATGAAATATGCATGTACTATTTATACTAATTATAATTACCCCTCACTATAACCTCTTTCATGGTGTCTGTGTCTCAGAACTGCATTATTTGTCCAGAGGTAGGGGTTGGAAATGAATTGTGTACATTTCCTTGCCTTTCAAGACAAGAGATTGACTTAAAATATATTTTTACCCCTTATTTCCAAAAATTCTATTAACAAATTTCTGAAAGAGCATGGGTAAATAAATATAAAAATAATTCTTCAGTTACAGAAAAAAAAACTTGTTTTGAAATATGAAAATTACATTTTTTACATGTTGTGTATGTAATGACTATCTCCCAATTCCTCCAAATGGGTATTTTAAAATCCCTTAAGTATTGAAAAAAGAAATGTATCCACCCATTGCTTCATAAACTAGGGAATCTAGAAAACCTATATTTCTATCCTTAGTACTTAGTCCAGTGTCTGGCCCATGTTGTTCAGTTGGTCAGTCATGTCCAATTCTTTGTGATCCCCTATGGGATTTTCTTGGCAAAGATACTGCAGTGGTTTGTCATTTCCTTCTCCAGTGAATTAAGGCAAACAGGGGATAAGTGACTTGCCCAGGATTATACATTTTAGTATCTGAAGACAGATCTGACCTCTGGACATTCTGATTCCAAACTTAGTGCTCTATTCATTCAATTCCCTTACTTGCCTCTACATAGTGAGTTCTAAATTTTTTTTCTCATTTAATAAATGATTCAATTACACAGAAAAAATCTAAAATTTAATTAGGAAATTTTCCTGGTACCTCATTCCCTGCCAACATTTCTTGAAACTTCAACAAAGTTAAGAAGAAAGACTTTTTAGGTGATGAAACGTTGGGGTACAAAGCTCATCATCTTAGGCAAGTCACTTAATCTCTGTAAGCTTCTTTCATCTATAAAATTAAAATCTGGATTGGAATGGGAAATAAAATTAAAATTTGCACTCTGCTTCCTCTTTCAACTCTAAATTAAGGATTTTATAATCTTGTGAACATTCAGGTTAACAACCCTCCTACTTCCTCTATTTCCTTATCTTCATTTAAAGTATGCTCAATTCACCAAATGATGTATTTTTTTAGGTTTATTGGTCACTTTTCTAAGGGATAGTATCTGAGGCATTTACATTCTCCATTCTACTTTTACACATTCCAACCACACTTAGGAAATATCTCTAAAAGGAACAAAATTCAATCTTAGAAAATAAAGAAATTAGGGGGAAATTAGTAATTTCTTCTATGAATCTGATTCACAGTTGATTCTTTGGAAGAGATAGAAGATAAGATCCTTGTGAATAGGAATTGAGTAGAGCTTCATCCTTTGTTGATTAATTGAAGTAAAAAGTTAGATATATTGATAGTGCTAAACAACAGATTTGAGTTTTTTGTAACATAGCTTAAGATGCCTGAATGAGGTATTCCTTCCAAGTAGGGATTATGGCTCAGAGGACAGAGTGTTGGACCGGTTGTTAAGAAGAACCTATCTTCGGATACTTGCTAGCTGTGGGACCATGGGCAAAGTCACTTTACATTATTTCCCTCAGTTTCCACATCTATAAAATGACCTGGAGAAGCAAATGGTAAGCTACTCTGCCAAGAAATTCTCAATGAAGTCACAAAGAGTCAAACATGACTGAAAATGATTAAACATCAATATTCTTTGTTCATGAGTACCTAAGACTTAGCTCGGTGCATAACACAGAGTAGGTCTTCAATAAATGCTAGTTAATTGATTGAAGTATTATTGACTTATTGATAGTATTGAAAACTAGGAAACGATTTTTTAGACTATGATATGATACTAAAATGAAATATATTTGCCTGGGTATAAAGTACTTCTCTGAGAGATGGAAGAATGGAAATATTATGTTTTCCCTAAGATTTGGGGGCCTTATTAAGAAGGGTTTAAAATTTAACAGAATGGGAAGGGAAAATTCCCTGATAAAAATGAAAGAATATATCTAAAAGTCACCAATGATTTTGACAGAACCTCCTATATTGATAAAGAAAGAATGAAAAAAATATGGGGAGTAATCTGGACCTGAGGTCTGGCAAGATAAGATCAACAATGAGATAAAGGGGCAGGGGACTCAAGAGAAGAGGACAATGTATTGCTGACTTCAATAGACTATTTAGGGGGTGTGATATAGTATAGAGGATCAGAAAAATTCATGAGTGGGAAAAAATGATGAGCCTGTGAGGTTGAGGGATATGGTGGAACAAGCAATGGAAAGTCAAGGTGCCCTCTCAGGTGCCATATGAGAGAACTTGAGGAAGTCCTTCATCATATTAGATAGCTTCCATGAAACATGTCCAGAGAATAATAGGCAAACAGCACACTAACTTAACAAAGTCAAGAAGAAGAAAGAAAGAAAAAAGCAAGAGATAAAGGTAGGCAGATGAAAGTCTGGTGACAAGCTAATTACAAACCAAAGAGGCTTTGAGAGTGGCTTCTTGCAAAAGCTTAATAGTCTCCCTAGTCTGACATATAGTAGGTGCTTAATGAATGTTTATCGATCGATTTTTAAAAGTTCATCAGTAACTAATTAAAACCCAAGAGTCCCTTTGATCAAAAGCTCCAATTATAACCATTATTCAAGGCCCATACACAGTGTCATTTCCCTTTTCTTTCACATCTCTACAGGAAATGTAATCTTTTTCTCTTTCCCTTCACATTTTAATTGTATACCAATATCTAGTATCATAGTATACAACCCACCTTTCACTTTAGTAATCTGTGTATTTGGTGCAACTAATTAGCATGGTGGATGTAGTGCTAAGTCTAAAGTCAAAATGACCAGAGTTCAAATGTGCACTTCACTAAACCTCAGGCACTTATTAACTATATAAGTCTGAGCAAGCCATTAAATTTTTATTTGCCTCAGTTTTCTCAACTATGAAATAGATATAATAATAGCAACTACTTCCCAGGATAGTTTTGAGGTTCAAATGAGATAATAATTGTAAAATACTTAGCACAATGTGCTAAGTCCTGGTCCACTATGTGCTGTATAAATGTTAATAGTTATCATGATAATTATGATATTCATCATTATCATCATCTTCCTGACTAAATTATAAGCTTCTTGAGGGTAAGGAATATATATTATTGATTTTATTATGCTATATTCCAAACACAATGCTTTTACACATAGTAGGTACATAATAAATACATTATATTGAATTGAATGTGGATTCACTACATAAAGAAAAAAACTTATTCTATCCTAAATATAAACACATTCTTTTGTATTTTACAATGTCATTTGTTGGATTTATTAAAATGTTTAAGTTTTGTTTATCAACATACATTGGATGACTTGTGGATAGAAGAAAACACTTGTGTCTTTAATATAAAGAACTGGCTTTGTCTGACCATCCGGCAAAAGTCCAACAAACAGGCCTGTGCTTTTCACTGATTCCAGACTTATTGATCCATTTTCCAAGTTCTTCTGAATTTTAAAGTGACAGTCAAGGTCTCCTGTGCCCTAGGAACAACATAATGCAATTTCATACATGTAAACCTTGCAGTCGGAAAAATATATATATATATATATATATAAGTAAGATGTAACTGGCCATTTCTCACTTTCTTGAATTCTCATTATAAACCAAAATATCTCCTATTCTACATTTACTTATTGGTTATTCCTTTAGAAGATGTAAAAAAATCAAATATTCTGCAGCAGAATCATATCACATTTTTCTCAGAATGACTGTATCATCCTTCAAAGCTTCACATCACAGAGGAGTATAAATTCAGATAGAGTTTCAATTGGGATGGATCTTACACCAGAATTACCTATTTCTTTGACTAAAAATACATTTGACATGGAAAAATAATCTAGTAGGACACTGAGAAAAGTAGAAAAGAAAATTTCCTTCTGCAAATGTATTTTTACATTTTCAAGTCAGTTAAGTATAATTTCTGCATATTATCATTACTATGATGCAGTTAATGTTTCCTTACTATGACCTTTAAAATTGTTCTTAATACTTTGTTCCTATTCTTTTTAATCAATACTCATTATTCCCAATATGAATGGGGACCAGTTGAGATAGGGATGAGAAGGAAAAAAATAGAGGAATGTAGCTGTAAGGATTATGAAAGACTTTGAATGTCCTGACTATTAATCAATGAGAACTGCCTTGTGGAAGAACTTCCAATGATTTTTACAATACCCTGCAGCCCTTTCAACATATAATAGTTATGCTTTTTTCCCCTCAGTCATTATCTCCATTATCATTTATAGTTCTAGTTGTTGCAACTACAAAAATGCTGCTATGAATATGTGTGTATAATACTTATAAACATTTATATACATATATGTATATATATGAGTATACACACACACACACACACACATATATATATATATACATACACAAACACATAATGTACCTTTAAAAATTTGACCTTGTTGGAATATATACCCAATAACAGATTGCTTAATTGGCTTTTACTCTCTAACCCTTTAAAAAAGAGAGTGACCCAGCTGGGCTCAAAGCAGAGAAGTCCTGGATTCAAGTCCCACTTATGGTCCATACTGGAAACATGACCCCGAACAAGTTATTTAACTTTTCCACACTATATAGGAAATGCTAGGATCAGAAGTTGCTGACCTACATTGAATAAGGCTTTCTTTATCCAGAAATTCCCTGCATCCATGAAATCCATGCAAGTACAAAATAAGTTGGAAAGTTAGGGCTATTTGTATTTCAAGAAAAAATAAGGAAAAAGAAAAAGGAAATCTATTCTAACCATAATTGGCTACATGAACCACAGGCTTACATTAAATCAGGATTTTTAAAAATTGAACTCAGGAAAACATTGCTCTTTATCAACAGTTGAGACCAATGTTTCACTGGATGTTTCACTTTTGAACCAGTTGTTCTGGACATATATAGACTCAATCTATCTGAATGTTTTGCATCAAAGTTATTTTTGGTCGACATTATCGGAAATATTTTTTTTTCAGTGCTTTGCATGAACAGAAAGACATTTGCATTTTGCACGTGTGGGAAGAGCCAGAAAAAGAGTGTGACCAGTGCTGAGCAGAGTGGGAGAATCATTTCCTGGTTCCTGCAAAACCATCCTCTTGTTTATTGCATGGATCATGTTTTATTCTTTCTTTCTTGAGATGAAAATGCAACATTGATGACTCACATATTACTTGTTCCTTAAAACCCTGACTTTTTTTTTTCTTTTGTACTATTGCTTAACCAGTTCCTCTCCACAGTGTATCTTTGAGATTCTTTTCTGGTGCATATTAAGTATTTAATCAATGCTTGCTGTGAAACTAAATATAAGAAAGTAATTGTGAACAAATTATATGAGTATGTTTTTATTCAGTCATTTGGCAAATATCTATTAAATATCTACTATATTTAAGATACCAGGCACAGCCCTGGAGGAGATCCAAATATAAATAAGCCTTGTCTTTAAGGATTTATAACTTGGATTCAAATAACGCTAATATAAAATAGAAAAGAGAAGTACCAACAATTAGTGATGAGAGTTCAGAAGAGGGAAAGATTATGTCTTTGGGGAAGAATCAGAAAAGACATCATGTAAAAAGAAGAGATGGGTAGACTATCAATAGAAGCATATAGGGGCAAGGGAGGCACACAGACAAGGGTGCTATTTTTATAAGCCTTGTTGTGAAGATAGCATTTTTGTAAACTGTAAAGCATTATCTTAAATGTCAGGTTTGTGGGGGTTTGTTATTATTGTTGTTGGATTGGGATGGTCAGCCTGTGATTTTATCTACTTGTGTGGAAACTACCTTTATTAAAGTAAACATTCCTAACTAAAACCAAACCAAACCATATCAAAAATTCCTAACTCACCAACAACTTACCATCTTAGAGTTGGCTGTGGCACTGAGAAAAGTATTTTACTAAATTATACGGTATATGTCAGAGAAAGTAAACCCAAGTTTTCCTGACTCCATGGCTGGGCCCTTATCTACTATATCATATTGTTCCTCTAGTTATTGTTAATGATAATAATAATAGTTATGGTTTCTATAGTGTTTTAATGTTTCTAAAATGTTTTGCATGTATTATCTCATTTGATCCTTATAACAGCTCTGCGAGACAGGTACTATTATTAGTTCCCATTTTACATTTGAGGAAACTGAGGCAGTCATGGGTTAAGTGATTTGTCCAGAATCACATAGCTAAATAATTAAGCAAGACAGAATTTGAACTCGATTCTTTATGATTCCAGGTCTAATACTCTGCCTCCTCACTATTTCTCAACCACACACCCTACTCCATCCCTCTTTCTAATTGCCAAGACCTCTGGATTTCACCTTTGTAATATCTCTCTATTATGTCCCCTTCTCTCTTTTGATACAAGCCCTCATGACCTCAAGCATCTACTATTTTATTTTAGTTTATATTGTCCCTAGTTACATTCAAAACATTTTTTAAATTTGTTTTAAAAATTTTGAGTTCTAAATTCTGTCCCTTATTCCTATCCACAATTAAGAAACCACATGTGGACTTATGCAAAACTTTTCCATAAAAGTCCAGTTGTGAAAGAAAACATAGATCTCTCACCCTAATGAAAATAAAAGCCCTCAAGAAAAATTAAGTTTAAAAAGAAAGACAGAATGCTTTTTTTTCTATATTCAAATAATCAGTTCCTTTTCTGGGTGTGGATAGGATTTTTCATCATAAGTCATTCACAGCTGGCCATCCCAGGACACTGTATTTTGTTTTCAGTACATTTCACTTTGTTTAAGTTCATGGAGGACTTTCTGGGTTGTTGTTGTTGCTTTGGTTTTTTTTGAGAGCATCCTGCTCATCATTTCCCATAGAATAACAATATCCCACCACAAACACATACCACAGTTTTTTGAGCCATTTTCTAATTGTTGGGCATCTCCTAAATTTCCAATATTTTTGCCCTGAGAAGAGATGTTATGTTGTTGTTGTTTTTTTTTACATAAAGATCAAGTTTTTAATCTCTTTTGGTACTTATGCCTAGTAGTGGTGTTGTTAGGTCAAAGGATATGCATGAATGTATAGCCTTTGGGGTACAGATTATATCTTTTGATCATTTATCAATTGGGGCATGTTAAACTTTCTATTGCATTAGCCTACTAGTGAGCTGTCCTGCCTCAAATCTTTCTTCAATCCAATCTATCCTCCAGGCACCAAAGAGATTTTTCCTAAAATGCAGGTTTGATCATACTTCCTACTCTAGTGACTTCCTTTTTGCTGAGGCAATTGGGGTTAAGTGACTTGCCCAGGGTCACACAGCTAGGAAGTGTTAAGTGTCTGAGACCAGATTTGACCTCAGGCCCTCCTGACTTCCACTGCACCATCTAGCTTCTCCCCCTCTAGTGACTTCCCATTGTCTCCAGGAGCAAATACAATATCTTCTGTTTTGCATTTAATGCTCATCATAATCTAACCCTCCTCCTATCTTGCCAGTTGGTGCATCACTAGACAGTTTGGGATCTGGAATCAAGAAAATCTGAGTTCAAATCCTGTCTCAGGTACCTGCTAGCTATGAGACACTCGACAAACTTAATCTCTGTTTGCCTTCATTTCCTCATTTGTAAGATGAGTTAGAAATGGAGATGGCAAACCCCTCCAATACTCCACTTAGCCAAAAAACACAAATGGAGTGAGGAGGTCATGAAGAGTCAGACATGACTGAAATGACTGAATGACAATAACATATTTTTCCAATCTTACTCCCAGTGTCCAATGACACTGGTTTCCTAGTGGTTCCTCCATCTCTTAGCTCTGGCCATTTTCTCTGGCTATTTTTCATACTTCATGTGCTTTCTATCCTCCTTTACAATTACTCACATCCCTGGCTTCCATTTCCTACAGAAAGCCTTCCCCAACTCTCCTTAATACCAGTGACTTCCCTCTCTCAATTATTTCCTATTTATCCTGTATACAACTTGCTTTGCATATATTTGTTTGTGTACTATCTTCCCAATTAGATTGAAAGCTCCTTGAAGACAGATATTCTTTTTTTGCCTCTTTTTGAATCCCCAGTACTTAGTACTGCACCTGGAATATACTATAATTATGATTATTATTATTACTATATCATTTTAGTTGCTTTAAAAAAGCTATATTTATCACCATCATCATAATAATAACATTAGTGGTACAAGAGTATCAATAATCACTAGCTATTATGATCCTGAAATATATCCCTCAAAAAACTAATAACATAGATACTTTGGATTTTAGCCAGAGCTTACAAGAGATTTCAAAGTTTCCTACACTGAACTGTAATAAGATCCTGAACCTAATGGATGCTGAGGGGGTGACATATTATTGCATAACCACAGCAACTGGAATCCAAATGATTCTTCTGACTACAAATTTTTTTAAAGCATGCAATGTGACCTATAGAAAGAGCCATGACAGAATCTAGATTACCTGAATTAATGTTTTCTAAGTAGCTAGGCAGTGCAAATGGATAAAGTATTGGACTTGCAGTATGGAAGTTCTGAGTTCAAATCCAGCTTTGAACCATTATTAGCTCTTTAGCCTCTCTGTTCATCAGTTCCTTATCTGTAAAATGGGGATAATTATGGCACCTTTTTTCCAGTGTTGTATCATAAAGAAAAGAAATAATATTTGTCAATTACTCTGAAAACCTTATGTTACTAAATAAATGCTAGATACCTATCCCTTTGCTACCCCAGAACTATTTATCCAGTGATTTATTTATTTATCCAAGCTATTTATCTAGTGATAAGCTGAAAGTCCATTAAAAAGAGAAGACAAATTTAAAAATGGATGGGAGACAATGAGCATCATGAGGAAACCTGAAGAAAAAGTGTAGGAGGTCCCTTAGAATTTGTCCACTGTGCCTCATTACAAAATGATCATTCTACCAAGGATTCATATTTATACTCCTGAAAAATGCTATCTCTCACCTTCACACTGAACCTGATTTTCACCTATTTTTATCTGCACATTTCAGGCCAAGAGCAGATAAGTTAAGATAATGCCAATGAAAAAAATATGTTACTCTGGAATCCCTGGGACACACTGGAACACCACTGAGTTAAATTATCATGTTCCCTACTGCAAGCCCACCCACTAAATACTTAAATACGGAGTTTATAAGATACTTATATGTGGTGAAGACATTACAGAAATAAAATGACATGATGGAGAAAATGCCTAATGCCCCTATTTTGCACGAAAATAGTTTCATATTCACTTTCCTCCATGACCACTAACATGCATATGCCTTGATGGTTTAGGACTTGTTTGTTTGAACTGATGTGGTAAATCAGGGATTAGGATGGAGTGATATTAGTCCCACATTACAATGTCATTCAAGGTTCAATACACACATACACACACACATCTAAAATTCTATAGAATTTCTATAGAATAGAAATTATTCAATACAAATTTCAAAGTTGTTTCTCTGAATGCAGATAGCATGTTTCTTCATGTCCTTTATTGTTAATTTGGGTATTTAAAATAGTCAAAATTACTTATTCACTCAAACTTTAGCATTTTCTGACCTGTAGGAATTTCTACAGGACCTGGATTTCAAATTCTCAGGTAAGATAAACTCATTCAATTAGAGTGTGTAATAATAATGATTTACAAATTTTAGAGTCATAGGGATTTAGAGCTCAAAGAGGTATTAGAAGCCATGAAGTCTAACTCTCTTATTTTATATGACGAAACTGAGCATGGAGAGATTAAGGGTCTTCTCCTGGATCTCTCTGAAAATAAGTATCTGAAGGCAGAATTAGAACCCAAATGTACTATTCCATTCCTCTTCTAATGATTTTACAGGACCCATTCTCTATCATCGAAGATATATTGGATATGTTAGGTTTTCTATCATACCATAGCAATCCTGGCTATGAGAAGGCATTAGTTGTATTTAAAGGTATCTAGATAAAGTTCTCAAAACAGCAGAATGATTGAAAGACTAGTTACCAAGTAGTTGAAGTCAATGAATGATATTATTTTGGCCTGTTTCAAATTCCTCCAAGTAAAACTAGGACTTGGTACTATATGACTCTTTCCTTATTAGATCTGAAACCCCCAGCAGAGACTAGGTTTCATGCATGTAAGACCTGAATCCAAAGGGTCAATATCTTCTACTTCTAAGACAATGGTCTTGTGGCAAATGGCAGTTGCATTTGCTGGATAAATGTAAAATCTCTTAAAAGGGGCTTCACACTCTAAAAATCAGAAAATTGGAGGTCTAATACCAGAATCTGGGGTCAAATAGGACAGTTATAGGTAGAATTCACTTGGGGTTCACCTGATAGTAGTTATCACAATAGTTACTAGCTGTGCCCACAATATAAGCAATCTTATCTTTTTTTTTCATGAGGCAATTGGGGTGAAGTGACTTGCCCAGGGTCACACAGCTAGGAAGTGTTAAGTGTCTGAGACCAGATTTGAACTCAGGTCCTCCTGACTTCAGGGCCGATGCCCTATCCACTGTACCACTTAGCTGCCCCAAGCAATCTTATCTTTAGACACATCACATGCATATTGGAGGAAACAGGAGGTCATAAATAACTACTGATGGGACCCTGGAATGTATTGGTGGCTGAATCGGAGAGAGGGAGATCCTACATAACTGTTTAAGATGTCTTTACTCTGACACATTGATGTTCTGACAAAAGGAAGGTGATTTACACTTCCAACACTTTTTTGGATCTAACCAACAAACTCTTCTCGGACAAGGTCAGCCAATATGATCTCATTTTTATTCCAGGTTCCATGTCAATAGGCAAAAGATGCTTACACACTTAAGCTAGCCTACAAAACCACCAAGTCTAATAACTAGCAGCATTTTTTCCAGCAGAAATCCAGGATTTTCTTATAAAGTCTGTAAAACAGCCTGGAAGGAGATCATCCTCTTTGACATATAAGAGGAAGACTGGGCAGATGAAAAACCTTAATTTTAAAGATAGTTGGTAAGGAAAGAGGAGGACCAGAAAACTTCCAACACTCACATCTGCTTTAGGAAAGAGCGTGTGTCTTTTTTTGTTGTTGTTATTAAGTCATATCTGATTTTTGTGACTCCATTTTGAGTCTTTTTGGAAGAGATGCTGATATGGTTTGTCATTTTCTTTTCCAGCTCATTTTACAGCCAAGGAAACTGAGACAAGCAGGGTTAAGTGAATTGTCCAAGGTCACAAACATAATAAGTGTCTGAGACTGGATTTGAACTAACAAAGATGTGACTCCAGACCCAACATTTTATCAACTGAGCCACTTAGTTGTGTAGTCTTTTATTCTTCTTTCAATTTCTTCTAGCAGATTGGTGCTATAGAGACAAGTCTGGTTGGCTAGTTGGGAAGGATATGTGGGTCCAGGATTATGCCTAATTGGTATCTTCAGAAAAAGTGAAACTGTCCAAGTCTATAGGGCAAGTTTTCTTCCTTTGAAGGTTTTATCTTATCCTAGAAGGGAGCATTATCCCCATATAAGGTAACATTTTTATGCCACTGGGTGAAAAACCAGAAAGTGTTTGGGTGATGAGGAAACCCGGAATCAAGAGGATTAATATTTAACTAGTATATAAGCCTAACTATATCATCAGAGGTCATCAGAAAAATTTACCTAAAGATTTATATGAAATAACATGTGCTTTGAAAATATCAAAATGCAATGCAATTGATAACTATATCTGTCTGTCTATATGTCTCTCCCTTTCCCTCTCTCTCTCCGTTCCCTTCCTCCCTCTCCCTTTCCTCTCCACCCCCTCTCTCCTCTCTCTCTCTCTCTCTCTCTCTCTCTCTCTCTCTCTCTCTCTCTC